>LAPY01001894.1:61039-71870 GCA_000970635.1 Eragrostis tef | reverse complement strand
CTGCTCGCGAAGGTGGCGCAGTTCGACGCGCTCATCGTGCGGAGCGGCACCAAGGTGACGCGGGAGGTGCTGGAGGCCGGCCGCGGGCGGCTCCGCGTGGTGGGCCGCGCCGGCGTCGGGATCGACAACGTCGACCTCCAGGCCGCCACGGAGGCAGGGTGCCTCGTCGTCAACGCGCCCACGGCCAACACCATCGCCGCCGCCGAGCACGGCATCGCGCTGCTCGCGTCCATGGCGCGAAACGTCTCGCAGGCCGACGCCGCGCTCAAGGCCGGTGAGTGAACCCCAATCACGCCTCCATTTCCATTTGTTTTCTGCTGCTGCTGTTGCTGGTCGATCATGATTTTGCTACGTGTTAGAGGTCAAATGGGCGAGCAATGAGGTCACTCTATGCATTGTCTCGGATGCGGGCAGGTTACTTGATGTCGTTGTCGAATCTGGCAAAATTGGACCGAGCGAATAAAATAAAGCTGGAGCAAATAAATTGTTCATGGTGGTTAGTGGTGCCCCCAAATCGATTTGTTTATACAAATTTTCTTCTAATTGAATATTCCAACTGTCAAGTTGGTAAAGGATAGCACACTGATAGTATTTGTTTTCTCACGAGTCACGACCCGCACGAGCATCACTGCTTAGGCTACTCTTCTGTTCTTAATCAACTTTGAGCAAGTATTTAATCGTTCTGCTCTGCCCCCACCTTGAGCAGCATATGCCAATTTTGCTGGGTCCACGTGCGTCACTGAATGCAGCACTAATCTGTTGTGTGTCTGGTTTCTTGAGTGGTGATCTTCCTCAACTCCCACTTGGTAATAAAACATGTTATGGTCAGCTGAACATTGTTTATCATCGATCGACCGATCTCAGCCTTTTTTGTGGGCCCTTTTATTCAGCGCTTCTTTACAATGCGCATCACTAGATCCAGGAGTATGATCACCCTAGATAGATCACTGAAGGTGGGCAGGTTCAATGAATCTGGTTGTGACTACAGTTTCTCTTCCTGGGCCCATCCCGCAGCTTATCATGGTTACCTGTTGGATATAAACTAGAAATAGTTTCACATGGTTGTTTACAGAGAGATGAGACTGATATAGATGAAATTAATGGAGGCAGCTGATGAATCCTTTTTATTTGAATTGGCAGCTGAGGAATCTTGATTCCGACAGCTGAAGTAAATTATACTGTAACTCGTAGTAACCTTGCCTTTGCACAAACAGGCCGTTGGGGCCCTCCTTTCTCTTACTAGCAGTAGCACCAGTTCAGCACCAGATATGTCGTCACTTTCAGTCTTTTTTATGCACAGAATATGTTCTTCCGCACGTCTTATCTGCTCTTTTGCTTGCTTTTGATACTACAGTTATTTGTTTTGTTTGGTCTTGTGCTTTCATTAGATATTACATATTTTATCCCTACAAAAAAATTGATTTGTCATCTACAGATTGCACACATCAGGACAAGCTTGCCTCAACTAATCCTACCAAAACGACAACTAGCGAATGGAAACATTGCCTAAGGCCCATTAACTTACTGAAACAATCATGGCATCAAATTGGTTGTGATATTGTCCTTATCACTGTTGCAGTTTATTAAGCGCCTACTGCATATTTTTCAAATCATTGATGTCTTTTCAGATAATGACAGCCCACCAATTACAGAACATTATCAGTTTGACCAATAGGGAGGAAGTCTGCCATTGAGTTAAACTGCATAGATGTGCTGCTAACGTGTACGGAGAGTAGATTGTAACCTCAAATGTATTCTGCATATGAATTTCATTGCAAAAGATACAAACTCGAAACTAAAATCATCAAACACGACTCTCAGCATGTACTGTGGGAACCATTTTTCTTTTATCATACACCTGACGATGATGATTGCTTACTGGGGAATCTATTAGGAACTACGTTGGTAATGTGTTCGAACTTACTTTTTCAAATGAACCTGGTGCCTCAATTTAGTGGAGCATATGATCCATGAGCGCTTGTGTCAAAATATATCTTTTCAGAAAGGGACTTTAGCTATTTAGTAAAACTTTCCTGAAGATAATTCTGGTTGTCTAAGCCAAATCACTATTCATTCCTTTTAATCATTTCACTGGTGAATGCTAACTAGTTTTTGAAAGTTGAAAGTTTATATGATTAGGCACCCAAATCGATTAGAAAAATCCCTCTTGGTTTGTCGAAGTGGAAACACAAAACATGTAGACTTATTATTGTAAACCTGCAAAATTGGAATTAAAGGTGATATACGTAAATAGGTGTAGCTGGTACTCTCACTGTAAGGATTAAAAAAAGGTTATTACTGGGCTGTACTTGCATAGACATTTTTTTCCAACAAAAAACTGCATGTGAGTTGGGCTAATTATTTCTCACCATCTTTTGTCGTCCTGTTTATACTAATTATTGTTGAGGAAACAGGTACTCGTTGATCATGTTAGTTTGATGTTCTGATAATTTTCCACCCCAAGAAATGTTCTGAAAAAGGCATTTTGTTTCACACAGGTAAGTGGCAAAGAAACAAGTACGTCGGGGTTTCCCTGGTGGGGAAGACTCTTGCCATCATGGGCTTCGGGAAGGTTGGCTCAGAGGTTGCTAGGCGAGCGAAAGGGCTTGGAATGCATGTGATTGCTCACGATCCCTATGCCCCTGCTGATAGAGCCCGTGCCATAGGAGCTGAGCTGGTTTCTTTCGATGAGGCCATAGCCAGAGCCGACTTCATCTCCCTCCACATGCCACTGATACCGACAACAAACAAGATCTTCAACGATGAGTCCTTCGTGAAGATGAAGACCGGTGTTCGGATCATCAATGTGGCCAGGGGTGGAGTGATCGATGAAGATGCACTAGTGAGGGCCCTTGACTCCGGCAAAGTTGCTCAGGTGATCTGGAGTTTCTTCAATTCAAGTGTTATTTTACGTCAATCAGATTTTCTGAAAGCCAAAGCCTCTTTGCCAATGTGGAGCAGGCGGCTCTTGATGTCTTCACCGTGGAGCCCCCAGCTAAGGACAGCAAGCTGGTATTGCATGAAAACGTGACTGTTACACCCCACCTTGGAGCAAGCACTGTGGAGGCCCAGGTCCGCATCTTTACCTACAACCATGTTCTTGGTAACATGTTGTCGTAAATCACTTGTCTCTGTTTCCATGTGCTACTTAACTTCACTGAACTCGCTAAATTGCAGGAAGGTGTCGCCATCGAGATAGCAGAAGCCGTGGTTGGTGCGCTGAAAGGTGAGCTCGCAGCGACTGCCGTGAATGCTCCCATGGTCCCAGCTGAGGTATGAAGCTTCTCTTGACATGTCACTGTTTCGCTCTTCAATTATGCAAGTTCTTGGACACCTCGATCTTTTGCACAAACAGGCCGTTGGGGCCCTCCTTTCTCTTACTAGCAGTAGCACCAGTTCAGCACCAGATATGTCGTCACTTTCAGTCTTTTTTATGCACAGAATATGTTCTTCCGCACGTCTTATCTGCTCTTTTGCTTGCTTTTGATACTACAGTTATTTGTTTTGTTTGGTCTTGTGCTTTCATTAGATATTACATATTTTATCCCTACAAAAAAATTGATTTGTCATCTACAGATTGCACACATCAGGACAAGCTTGCCTCAACTAATCCTACCAAAACGACAACTAGCGAATGGAAACATTGCCTAAGGCCCATTAACTTACTGAAACAATCATGGCATCAAATTGGTTGTGATATTGTCCTTATCACTGTTGCAGTTTATTAAGCGCCTACTGCATATTTTTCAAATCATTGATGTCTTTTCAGATAATGACAGCCCACCAATTACAGAACATTATCAGTTTGACCAATAGGGAGGAAGTCTGCCATTGAGTTAAACTGCATAGATGTGCTGCTAACGTGTACGGAGAGTAGATTGTAACCTCAAATGTATTCTGCATATGAATTTCATTGCAAAAGATACAAACTCGAAACTAAAATCATCAAACACGACTCTCAGCATGTACTGTGGGAACCATTTTTCTTTTATCATACACCTGACGATGATGATTGCTTACTGGGGAATCTATTAGGAACTACGTTGGTAATGTGTTCGAACTTACTTTTTCAAATGAACCTGGTGCCTCAATTTAGTGGAGCATATGATCCATGAGCGCTTGTGTCAAAATATATCTTTTCAGAAAGGGACTTTAGCTATTTAGTAAAACTTTCCTGAAGATAATTCTGGTTGTCTAAGCCAAATCACTATTCATTCCTTTTAATCATTTCACTGGTGAATGCTAACTAGTTTTTGAAAGTTGAAAGTTTATATGATTAGGCACCCAAATCGATTAGAAAAATCCCTCTTGGTTTGTCGAAGTGGAAACACAAAACATGTAGACTTATTATTGTAAACCTGCAAAATTGGAATTAAAGGTGATATACGTAAATAGGTGTAGCTGGTACTCTCACTGTAAGGATTAAAAAAAGGTTATTACTGGGCTGTACTTGCATAGACATTTTTTTCCAACAAAAAACTGCATGTGAGTTGGGCTAATTATTTCTCACCATCTTTTGTCGTCCTGTTTATACTAATTATTGTTGAGGAAACAGGTACTCGTTGATCATGTTAGTTTGATGTTCTGATAATTTTCCACCCCAAGAAATGTTCTGAAAAAGGCATTTTGTTTCACACAGGTAAATGGCAAAGAAACAAGTACGTCGGGGTTTCCCTGGTGGGAAAGACTCTTGCCATCATGGGCTTCGGGAAGGTTGGCTCAGAGGTTGCTAGGCGAGCGAAAGGGCTTGGAATGCATGTGATTGCTCACGATCCCTATGCCCCTGCTGATAGAGCCCGTGCCATAGGAGCTGAGCTGGTTTCTTTCGATGAGGCCATAGCCAGAGCCGACTTCATCTCCCTCCACATGCCACTGATACCGACAACAAACAAGATCTTCAACGATGAGTCCTTCGTGAAGATGAAGACCGGTGTTCGGATCATCAATGTGGCCAGGGGTGGAGTGATCGATGAAGATGCACTAGTGAGGGCCCTTGACTCCGGCAAAGTTGCTCAGGTGATCTGGAGTTTCTTCAATTCAAGTGTTATTTTACGTCAATCAGATTTTCTGAAAGCCAAAGCCTCTTTGCCAATGTGGAGCAGGCGGCTCTTGATGTCTTCACCGTGGAGCCCCCAGCTAAGGACAGCAAGCTGGTATTGCATGAAAACGTGACTGTTACACCCCACCTTGGAGCAAGCACTGTGGAGGCCCAGGTCCGCATCTTTACCTACAACCATGTTCTTGGTAACATGTTGTCGTAAATCACTTGTCTCTGTTTCCATGTGCTACTTAACTTCACTGAACTCGCTAAATTGCAGGAAGGTGTCGCCATCGAGATAGCAGAAGCCGTGGTTGGTGCGCTGAAAGGTGAGCTCGCAGCGACTGCCGTGAATGCTCCCATGGTCCCAGCTGAGGTATGAAGCTTCTCTTGACATGTCACTGTTTCGCTCTTCAATTATGCAAGTTCTTGGACACCTCGATCTAAATTTACTTCCCGTGCCAGGTCATGTCCGAGCTCGCTCCATACGTCTCCCTGGCAGAGAAGCTTGGCCGGCTTGCAGTGCAGCTCGTCGCCGGCGAGACCGGCATCAAGGGCGTGAAGGTGGTGTACACCACAACCCGGGGCCCCGACGACCTCGACACGAGACTCCTCCGCGCTATGGTCACCAAGGGTATCGTGGAGCCCGTGTCCAGCACGTTCGTGAACCTCGTGAACGCGGACTACACGGCGAAGCAGCGCGGCCTCCGCATCACCGAGGAGCGCGTCTCCCACGACAGCGCCACCGCCGAGGCGCCGCTGGAGTCCATCCAGGTCCGGCTCTCGCAGGTGCAGTCCAAGTTCGCCGGCGCGATCAGCGACGGCGGCGACATCGTCCTCGAGGGCAGGGTCAAGTACGGCGTGCCGCACCTCACCCTCGTCGGGCCCTACGAGGTGGACGTCAGCCTGGAGGGCAACCTGATCCTCTGCCGGCAGGTCGACCAGCCCGGGATGATCGGCAAGGTCGGGAACATCCTTGGCCAGAGGAACGTGAACATCAGCTTCATGAGCGTCGGCCGTACGTTCCGGGGCAAGCAGGCGATCATGGCCATTGGCGTCGATGAGGAGCCCGATAAGGAGACGCTGGACAAGATCGGGGCCATCCCGGCTATCGAGGAGTTCGTGTTCCTCGAGCTATGATGGTCGATAGCAGGTGGTTTGTAGGATGAGTAGTAACGAATTTGGGTTTGACGTCTGATGGCCACAGGAAGGTAAGGTGATCCGTGGTCGATCTCATGGTCTGTCTCGAGGTTTCTGCATTTTTTACGTATTACGTGAAGGGTGCCATCGCTTGGCCCCTGTTCTGTTATTTAAATAAGGAGGATGTATCATCCATGTCAGTATGTGTATGTATAATCTGAGTGTAGGTATGTGCGTATATGCACGTGCTTGCTTCTTAGAACAGCATCGCTGTCTGTCTCCGTAATCTAGACGTATTTTTACCTTGCGATGCAACTGATTGTGCTATGCTTACTTTGATTACTCATGATGCACAATATCACTCGTACAAATTTGCAACTGCCTTTTAAGAAGAGCTAGAGCTATTGTGGAATCTGAATCCACAAAAAAGAATTCACATATTTCAATATTTACATACTCAAATCCACGATATCTTAATCGTGAGGCTGGCCGTGGGCTTAGCCTTCAATCCACTGCCAGTAATTAGATAGGAAAATGCTACAGGTCCGACCCTAGGCACCGACTCCACGACGACCGGACGGAGCTGTTAACGATAGGACGTGAACGAATACTAAGAGATCCAATAAACCGGACTGACTAAAGAATTCGTATAAGCCGGAACTGAACTGATGTGCTTTACCAACTCTGTTCTGTACCTTCTAACCCAAGAGATCAGCTGTAATCATACTTTGCGGCCGCGACTCTGCAATACTTGCTTGATCACGTAACAAACGGTGTGATTTGTTGCATGATTAATGATACCCTCATGATTCCTTGAACAATGCAGCATAATCATCGTCAATACTTTCAATAAAAGATCAGCAAAACTATTGTGTTATACACGTTGATTCTCCTCTTCTAAAGGAATATGTTGATACAAGTTACCTTTAATACCAAGGTCCTCAAATGAGCATTCAGTTGTGTTTTTTTCATGTTCTTTTTTGAGTTGGCATTCAGTTGTGTTGATCATCTATATTGTGTTAACGTCGGGTGTGGTTGCGACTCTTTTAAGATTTCTTATCTCCTATCAATAGAGTTGGTGTCAGTGGCAAAGCTAGAGAGAAATCAAGGGGTGCTGACTCTAAACTGTTTGTTCTTTTCCTGAATGTTTTTTGCCTTATGGGTGCATAATTTTAGATTTTATGGGTGCAAATATGGTGAAAATAGAGAGAAAACAGAGGATGTAATATGCTTGGTGTTGATTGCTAAGGATGTAATATGCTTTAGTGTTAATGAAATTCTCTTTTTGAAAAAAAAATCCGGGCGTGGTTGCGGCGTGGGCGGTTGTCAGTTGCGGCACGCAACGGCGCAACGCAACACAACGTAGCGCAACAACTTGGTAGATGGAGGCCCATCCCAACTAGCCGGAAATATCGGCGGGATCCGTCTCTTTCCCGTCGGCCTGCGGCTGCCTCCAACCTCCAAGCATCGGCTTGACTTGCAACAGCAGGAGCTGAACGCAAGCCACGTCTCAGCTCTGCTTGTATAAATAAAGGCAAGAAAGGCGCAGGAGGAAGAAGAGAAGAAGCAAGCAACAGGCCAGGGTAACCCACGCCTAGAGGGTAAGGCGTCGAGTTCATCAAGATCCTCTGCCTCTTCCACCTCCGTCCTCTTCCAGGATGTTGATTTTGCTTGCCTCCTGAGAGCTGTTCTTCCAAAATCTATTGTTGACCTTTGCTGTATTGTAGGGCGAATTAGCTAAGACCGACAAGAAAGATGGGCGGCACACCGCAGCACCTCCTGCTGCTTGCGCTGCCCTTCTTCTTCTCAGCTGTCGCCCCGCAGGTCCGTCTCCCGCAGTCTAATATTAGATTCAGATTCCTGCTGTATAAAGTATAAACCACTACTAATTAAGGTGATAACTAAACACGGATTTACACATACATGTGGTTCCATCCTTTATTTCTGCCACAGATCTGCTTCACACACTGAATAATTGATTGATCGAGTACTTCTTAATACGAAACGTGCGACACACAATCTTGAAAAAAAATTGATTGATCGAGTAACACACCCTTCTTTAAGATTTGAACTCCGTGCAGCCAGCATGAACTATCTGTGTGTTTCTGCTATTTCATGAAATGAGTAAAATGAAACAGAAGAACCGTGATGTACGTGCAGGTAGTCGGAGCAGTGAATTCCAATTTAGGGGTTGGGGAGGGACGCAATTCCATCGGGATCATCCAGGTCATTTCGTTAACCTTCTTCTTTCCCCCCTCAAGTCCACCCATCTTCTTTTGTTTCTGTAATTGCTAACAGTTATCTATTGTCGCAGAAGGATATCATAGACACGGTCAACACGCATCCTAATGCTGGGTGGACTGCTGCACAGAATCCTTACTTTGCAAACTATACTGTAAACAACAACACCCTCTTGTTGAAATAGCATCCATAAAGCTTCTGTCATTTACATCCTCTTTATTCACTAATCTTGCAACCATCCTTTCCTTGTGCAGATTGCACAATTTAGGCATATCCTTGGAGTGAAGCCCACACCACGGAGTGTATTGAGTGATGTTCCTGCCAAAACTTATTCAAGATCACTGAAACTTCCAAAGGAGTTCGATGCCAGATCTAAGTGGTCGCATTGCAGCTCAATTGGGACCATACTTGGTAACTTTATTTGTTTAACTCAGTGCTAAACCCCTTTCAGCCAGAAGTTATTTTGGCTCCCTGATGAATGTACTGACACACTTCATTTTCTCTTTATTTTCAAATCCTGGATAATGCTAATTTTCACGAGCAGATCAAGTAAGTTTATATAATACCTTAAGTTGTATCCCCCTTATGGAACAATGCAAGATGTTCAAGGTCTTGTTTGTTGGTTGACGATGGCAGGGTCATTGTGGCTCTTGTTGGGCATTTGGTGCCGTCGAGTGCCTCCAAGATCGTTTTTGCATCCATTTCAACATGGTAAGATTGTATATAATAGGCATGGCTATTCTCGTGGCAGTTTGAAACAGGCATGGTTGGTCCTCTTTGCAGATAACCAAGTTTCTGTTTCTATCATTGCAGAACATTTCCCTTTCAGTGAATGATCTACTGGCATGCTGTGGTTTTATGTGCGGTGATGGTTGTGATGGAGGCTATCCTATCATGGCATGGCGCTACTTTGTTCAAAATGGTGTTGTTACTGACGAGGTATAGGTCTACTGATATTTGTCCATGCTCCAGCCATCCTACTATCATGAAGAAACTTTGTATTGATCACAGCAACAGTTGGTATATGGGATACATCCATTACTGATGCATGCTTTAAGTGACTATATCAAACTAGTGTAGTATCATTTACTCCATCATGGTAAACGTAGTGTAGCACACAGCAATACATTTTTTAATCTCAATTTCAATTCATAGTGTAGCATAGAGTCATAGAGTCATTTGAATGATCAATAAAATTTGAGCCTGCTGTACATAGAGAAGACTAATATTTTGCAATATTATGCAGTGTGATCCATACTTTGATCAGGTCGGTTGCAAACATCCTGGATGTGAACCTGCTTATCCTACACCAGTATGCGAAAAGAAATGCAAGGTGCAGAATCAAGTTTGGCAGGAAAAGAAGCATTTCAGTGTCAATGCTTACAGAATAAATTCTGATCCACATGACATCATGGCAGAGGTCTACCAAAATGGTCCTGTAGAAGTTGCTTTCACAGTTTATGAGGTACTGTTTAGTTGCTTCATCTGATGTTCCTTGCATTATATTAAGAGCTTCACCTGATGTGCCAATTTTGGTGCCAATGCTGTCCCAAGACCAGATCACGTTAATAAAAAATCATGAAAATGGCACATAAAAGAAAAAGAACCAGACAGATAAATAGTATATTTATTTGTCGAGGCATTTCTCAGAATACTAGTTGTGAGCATTATCTCAGGGTATCTATTCGTGATTATACATAATAAGGAATGGAAGTCTGTAGCGAAAAGAAATTCCCTTTTAATCTTTCATATGCATTTGTATGTTTCTGATTTGAAAATGCAAAAATGAATCAAGGATTTTGCACACTACAAATCTGGAGTATACAAGCACATCACCGGTGGCATGATGGGTGGCCATGCCGTCAAGTTGATTGGATGGGGTACCAGCGATGCTGGAGAGGATTACTGGGTATGTTGTTTAATCTCCATATTATTTGTGCATTGCCAAACGATGTGGGTTGTGTTTGTTTACATCTTGTCGTCTTTGCAGCTTCTCGCGAACCAGTGGAACAGGGGCTGGGGTGATGTAAGCTTGTGACATATACCTGACTTATTAGAGTAACATTCAGAAACCGAGTATCATTTGTTCAACAATTGACAACTTGTGTTTGGGTAATATACTTTGCAGGACGGTTACTTCAAGATCGTAAGGGGCAATAATGAATGTGGCATCGAAGAGGATGTCGTTGCTGGACTGCCGTCGACAAAGAATACGGTCCGAAGCTATAGAGGTGCCTCTGGAATAGCTGTGTTCTGATGAAATGCTGCTGCAATCCAATGATGTAGTTAGAGTCGCTTTGATGGTGTGCATTGGTGCCTGTATTTATTTTGTATGGTGACACACGTTGGCAAGGTTGATGATATGCACACCGGAAACAAAATGGAATAATAATCGTATAACTTCGTATAATG
>LAPY01001894.1:50196-61029 GCA_000970635.1 Eragrostis tef | reverse complement strand
GTGCGACACACAATCTTGAAAAAAAAATTGATTGATCGAGTAACACACCCTTCTTTAAGATTTGAACTCCGTGCAGCCAGCATGAACTATCTGTGTGTTTCTGCTATTTCATGAAATGAGTAAAATGAAACAGAAGAACCGTGATGTACGTGCAGGTAGTCGGAGCAGTGAATTCCAATTTAGGGGTTGGGGAGGGACGCAATTCCATCGGGATCATCCAGGTCATTTCGTTAACCTTCTTCTTTCCCCCCTCAAGTCCACCCATCTTCTTTTGTTTCTGTAATTGCTAACAGTTATCTATTGTCGCAGAAGGATATCATAGACACGGTCAACACGCATCCTAATGCTGGGTGGACTGCTGCACAGAATCCTTACTTTGCAAACTATACTGTAAACAACAACACCCTCTTGTTGAAATAGCATCCATAAAGCTTCTGTCATTTACATCCTCTTTATTCACTAATCTTGCAACCATCCTTTCCTTGTGCAGATTGCACAATTTAGGCATATCCTTGGAGTGAAGCCCACACCACGGAGTGTATTGAGTGATGTTCCTGCCAAAACTTATTCAAGATCACTGAAACTTCCAAAGGAGTTCGATGCCAGATCTAAGTGGTCGCATTGCAGCTCAATTGGGACCATACTTGGTAACTTTATTTGTTTAACTCAGTGCTAAACCCCTTTCAGCCAGAAGTTATTTTGGCTCCCTGATGAATGTACTGACACACTTCATTTTCTCTTTATTTTCAAATCCTGGATAATGCTAATTTTCACGAGCAGATCAAGTAAGTTTATATAATACCTTAAATTGTATCCCCCTTATGGAACAATGCAAGATGTTCAAGGTCTTGTTTGTTGGTTGACGATGGCAGGGTCATTGTGGCTCTTGTTGGGCATTTGGTGCCGTCGAGTGCCTCCAAGATCGTTTTTGCATCCATTTCAACATGGTAAGATTGTATATAATAGGCATGGCTATTCTCGTGGCAGTTTGAAACAGGCATGGTTGGTCCTCTTTGCAGATAACCAAGTTTCTGTTTCTATCATTGCAGAACATTTCCCTTTCAGTGAATGATCTACTGGCATGCTGTGGTTTTATGTGCGGTGATGGTTGTGATGGAGGCTATCCTATCATGGCATGGCGCTACTTTGTTCAAAATGGTGTTGTTACTGACGAGGTATAGGTCTACTGATATTTATTTATGCTCCAGCAGCCATCCTACTATCATGAAGAAACTTTGTATTGATCACAGCAACAGTTGGTATATGGGATACATCCATTACTGATGCATGCTTTAAGTGACTATATCAAACTAGTGTAGTATCATTTACTCCATCATGGTAAACGTAGTGTAGCACACAGCAATACATTTTTTAATCTCAATTTCAATTCATAGTGTAGCATAGAGTCATAGAGTCATTTGAATGATCAATAAAATTTGAGCCTGCTGTACATAGAGAAGACTAATATTTTGCAATATTATGCAGTGTGATCCATACTTTGATCAGGTCGGTTGCAAACATCCTGGATGTGAACCTGCTTATCCTACACCAGTATGCGAAAAGAAATGCAAGGTGCAGAATCAAGTTTGGCAGGAAAAGAAGCATTTCAGTGTCAATGCTTACAGAATAAATTCTGATCCACATGACATCATGGCAGAGGTCTACCAAAATGGTCCTGTAGAAGTTGCTTTCACAGTTTATGAGGTACTGTTTAGTTGCTTCATCTGATGTTCCTTGCATTATATCAAGTGCTTCACCCGATGTGCCAAATTTGGTGACAATGCTGTCCCCAGACCAGATCACAGTAAAACAAATTCATGAAAATGGCACAGAAAAGAAAAAGAACAAGTCAGATAAGTAGTATATTTATTTGTCGAGGCATTTATCAGAATACTAGTTGTGAGCATTGGCTCAGGGTATCTATTCGTGATTATACATAATAAGGAGTGAAAGTGTGTAGCGAAAAGAAATTCTCTTTTAACCTTTCAGATGCATTTGTATGTTTCTGATTTGAAAATGCAAAAATGAATCAAGGATTTTGCACACTACAAATCTGGAGTATACAAGCACATCACCGGTGGCATGATGGGTGGCCATGCCGTCAAGTTGATTGGATGGGGTACCAGCGATGCTGGAGAGGATTACTGGGTATGTTGTTTAATCTCCATATTATTTGTGCATTGCCAAACGATGTGGGTTGTGTTTGTTTACATCTTGTCGTCTTTGCAGCTTCTCGCGAACCAGTGGAACAGGGGCTGGGGTGATGTAAGCTTGTGACATATACCTGACTTATTAGAGTAACATTCAGAAACCGAGTATCATTTGTTCAACAATTGACAACTTGTGTTTGGGTAATATACTTTGCAGGACGGTTACTTCAAGATCGTAAGGGGCAATAATGAATGTGGCATCGAAGAGGATGTCGTTGCTGGACTGCCGTCGACAAAGAATACGGTCCGAAGCTATAGAGGTGCCTCTGGAATAGCTGTGTTCTGATGAAATGCTGCTGCAATCCAATGATGTAGTTAGAGTCGCTTTGATGGTGTGCATTGGTGCCTGTATTTATTTTGTATGGTGACACACGTTGGCAAGGTTGATGATATGCACACCGGAAACAAAATGGAATAATAATACCAATAAGATTATAAGAGCTACTACCTGAGCTAGCATGTGACTGTTAAGCTATGGCTTCAATTATAACTGAATTTGTTGATCTTTGGCCTCCAAATCATAATCATTGCTTGCTTGGAACATCGCAGCAGTGGCCTTGGATGACATATAACGTTACATGCATGGATGACAGCAGCAGTGAGGATGGATCAAACCCGGTCTTGACATGGTAAGAAAAATGGTGGGCCTGGGCCTGGAAAGAGTAAGAGGTAGTGTAAAGCGAGAAATTTTAAGCTAAAACATACTGTTTTGTGAAAAAAAAAGACTATAACTTAGTACAAAGTGGTGGCAAAATCTAGTGTTTGTGCAATTCACTCAAGATCGAATGTCTCGCAAGAGCGCGGTGTACTAAGCAGAACCTGGAGGAGGTGGGCGGCCCATTCGTCGCCTCCCCACGCTAGGTGCTGCCGTTTCCCGATGGTGGCCTCTCCCACCTGGGTCTGACGTCCCTGCCGGCTCATCCCAACCGCCTAACTGTTCATTCCTTTATGTGGACTGCTACATGACGTTGATTGGTTGACGGCCCGACTAGCATTCCGAGTTTTAAAGTTTATCTGGAGTTCATCCAACAGCATGCCGACTGCTTGCTTCCGTTCACCATGCAGCCAGCGGTTGTGGTGGTGACCAACGTTGGGACGGAGACGGGTGATTCCAAAATCAGAAACAGGCTAATGAGGACATATGACGAAGCAACAGTATCCTGAGGTGGAAACGGCACTGAAGCGCTGCGCGTCGCACCGCGGTCCGCGGACCAAGAGAGCGCAGAGACAACGATGGCACAGGGTCATGTTGAATGGTTGCGCTCAAGTGATCGGTACTCCGCTCTCTACAAAGGGAATAATCACTTACTCTGCCCATCGCTGCCTTGTCCTCGTCACTCGTCAGGGACCAGGGCTCGCATGGCCCCTAAACTGGCCTCACCACGGTGACGAACTGACGAAATGGAAAGTTGCTACGTACGTACTAGCAGCAATGTGTATATAAAAAGGTACTAAGCAATTAACGTCACTGATGGTAGAGTGCAAGAAGAGATCGAGAGGCGAAAGATGCAGGGCAAGAAGAACAGGCGTCTCACCTGGGTAGCGCCCAATTCAGCCACGAAGGATACTGTGTCCTGGATACGCGACATGGGTGAAAGATGCAGCACAATAGCGCCCAATTCATCTCCCGCGTGGCTGCGTACCGGACCAAGCCCATGGCACTCGTTCAACCACTCGATCGATCGCACGCCCTTCTCTAGCGCGGGCGCGCGGCCAAGTAGACGCTAGACGACGGGTTGGTTCCGTACGTAGGCAACGAAACGGACGTCCATCAGCTCCGTACGTGCGTGCGCGGCCAGTAATGGCTTGGAACATCGCAGCAGTGGCCTTGGATGACATATAACGTTACATGCATGGATGACAGCAGCAGTGAGGATGGATCAAACCCGGTCTTGACATGGTAAGAAAAATGGTGGGCCTGGGCCTGGAAAGAGTAAGAGGTAGTGTAAAGCGAGAAATTTTAAGCTAAAACATACTGTTTTGTGAAAAAAAAAGACTATAACTTAGTACAAAGTGGTGGCAAAATCTAGTGTTTGTGCAATTCACTCAAGATCGAATGTCTCGCAAGAGCGCGGTGTACTAAGCAGAACCTGGAGGAGGTGGGCGGCCCATTCGTCGCCTCCCCACGCTAGGTGCTGCCGTTTCCCGATGGTGGCCTCTCCCACCTGGGTCTGACGTCCCTGCCGGCTCATCCCAACCGCCTAACTGTTCATTCCTTTATGTGGACTGCTACATGACGTTGATTGGTTGACGGCCCGACTAGCATTCCGAGTTTTAAAGTTTATCTGGAGTTCATCCAACAGCATGCCGACTGCTTGCTTCCGTTCACCATGCAGCCAGCGGTTGTGGTGGTGACCAACGTTGGGACGGAGACGGGTGATTCCAAAATCAGAAACAGGCTAATGAGGACATATGACGAAGCAACAGTATCCTGAGGTGGAAACGGCACTGAAGCGCTGCGCGTCGCACCGCGGTCCGCGGACCAAGAGAGCGCAGAGACAACGATGGCACAGGGTCATGTTGAATGGTTGCGCTCAAGTGATCGGTACTCCGCTCTCTACAAAGGGAATAATCACTTACTCTGCCCATCGCTGCCTTGTCCTCGTCACTCGTCAGGGACCAGGGCTCGCATGGCCCCTAAACTGGCCTCACCACGGTGACGAACTGACGAAATGGAAAGTTGCTACGTACGTACTAGCAGCAATGTGTATATAAAAAGGTACTAAGCAATTAACGTCACTGATGGTAGAGTGCAAGAAGAGATCGAGAGGCGAAAGATGCAGGGCAAGAAGAACAGGCGTCTCACCTGGGTAGCGCCCAATTCAGCCACGAAGGATACTGTGTCCTGGATACGCGACATGGGTGAAAGATGCAGCACAATAGCGCCCAATTCATCTCCCGCGTGGCTGCGTACCGGACCAAGCCCATGGCACTCGTTCAACCACTCGATCGATCGCACGCCCTTCTCTAGCGCGGGCGCGCGGCCAAGTAGACGCTAGACGACGGGTTGGTTCCGTACGTAGGCAACGAAACGGACGTCCATCAGCTCCGTACGTGCGTGCGCGGCCAGTAATGCAGGGGGTGGTGCGGTGCGGCCAACGGCTGGTGGCAACGCACGGGGCGTGGGCAGTTGGATATGGACGCGACGCCGGCACGGCACGCCTGCGCCTCGGTGATGCGTTGTGCACTTGTGCTAGTGGTGCCCACTGGACGATGCACGGAGGAGCAGAAGGCCCCATTCCGGTGCGGCGTCGGTCGGACCTGCATGCGCGCTGGCTACTGGAGTCCTCCTATCCTACTTCGGGATGCAAGTGAGGCAAAAGAGGCTTACGCCGTTGGCCGCACGCTGCGGCCGCCCCCCAGTAAGCTGCCACGCTAAACCACATGGCAAGCTAAATGATAACTCATGTACCATGATAAACTTATTAGACTCCTGTCAAGATTTTTCTTCCTGAAACCTAATTTCTCAAAGCATTGTCATGCAAGGACGAAAAATGAAGGGCTAAATGTGGCTTTTTGGTAAACATTTTTTTTTGACGGATGCTTCTTGGTAAACATTGATTAAATGATCTCAAGAACAAACAAAAGTAATGAAAACGATGAGAAACAGAGGGTAAATAAAATCCGTGGACATTGATGGAAGTTCCAGTCATAATCGCCTGTGATGCGGCGGCAAATTATACCGGTGCGGTCGAGGTGGCCGTCATCGTCATCTGATAGCTCCACTGAATCAGCCGTGCAGCCTCAGATACATTCGTACCACATGCCAGCTAGAGGCCAAGGCTGTCCTACTTTCTTGACGCAATTACATGTCCTCAAAATCCCCGGTATCTAAGCTCGCAAGATCATTATAGTCTATGAAACTTTATCTACAAAGAGGGGCTTTTGCGTTCCAGTGGAAGTTCATATGCAAGTGGCCTTCACTTGGATGGAAAGATGACTTCATAAAGCAGCAGCTTGCTTGTGCTTGCTCGCTAATTTCTATTTGGGTGGATCAATCATGCATGCACTACTCTCTCTAGCTAGCTCATATCTCTTTTGCGCTCCTGTTCCCAGAAATCGCCAACCACTAGGTGTCCAGATCGCAAAAATATTGAAGCGGGAAAGGCGTGGCCAGACCGGCCCAGGATGTCGTCGTCCTCCTCGCGGCGCACCTGACGACCACCGTCCGTGGTATCGAGAGCTACCCCTGCAAGTACACCCACAGAATGCTGACGGTAAACTGGCTATCGTCATCAGCGAGTAAAACAAAAGGGATTATCAGAAAAGATTTAGCTCTGCGGAGTTTTCAACATTAAGTAAGTGATCCCTTGGAACTGATCGTCTAAAGTGGCATGCACCACATGCTTATCCGTGAGGAATTTGGATGCACCATGACAACCTCAGAGCTCAAGCCTGTCGATCGAATTGGCTCTTTCAAGTCCCAACCACACCACTAAGGATGCTTTATATAGTTAAACCATTCGATGATGGCCTGTTAACATCTCTGCAGACACGTTAGACTGCCGTCTCATCGAGTCGACGTTAGTGACTTATTAATAGCTTTGCATCGACTCCTGCCTAACTAAAAGCGTGAAAGGCTCTTTTTAAATTTTATATGTGAACCAAGTGCAACACAACTGACACAAGCGAACTATACTCGGATAATCGAATGCTTCATGTGTTGTCCTTGTGTCCATAATGAGTAAATGTTAACCATGAACCTAGGGAAGGGGCCACTAGTGGAGCCATGATCATACTAGTACAATTAATCAGTTTTCAGTAGTTTTTTCAAAAGAGAAAGTGCAACTATGATACCAAAATTTGCAATAAAGAGTTGATGATAGGTTCAGCAACTCAAGTAACCAGGAGAAATTCAGAGAGACCGGTGTTTTCAACATAGGCACAAATTAAGAGAGCTTTTGCATTAACCCCATGATTATGCAGCTGCGTGTAGCTGGGCGATAAATTCATGCATGTCAACATCGTTGTGCATATCTCACACATCTTCGTCAAGAATCTGTTCACTATACCCTGTCTCCCGAATTTGGCTGATTGGATATTCAGAAAACAACAGCGCCACCAGGGAGCAACAGCGGCTGAAGTCTTCTCCAAAAGGAGAATATTTATCCTGTTGATAGTTGCTGCTGAGGTGATCATATATTCGCAATCATGAGGAGTATGCACATCGACGCACCGCGTCCTACCTGAAACAAATAGTCCTCATCCACTTTGCCCCTGATTTACTCTAGTGCCCCTACATGCAAAGTGCGTGCCCTACCTGATTCCCACTCCCAGCACACACAGACACTCTACACAATTGGCCACTGAGGAGGAGAAAAAGATATGAGAAAATATATTCCGGTTTCCATTCACTAGAGAGCAAAAAAGAAAAGCGAAGAAGCACTAACTTTTCTCAAGAAACAAAAGGCTATGAAAAGGCTACAATTCTCATGCTATAGTTCCATTTCCATCATACCAAAAATTACAGATAACAGAACAGGATTGCCCCCTCGTGGCAATGCCTATCAATTCCGTTCTGCTCTGTTTGTCATTGCAAAATTACAGACAACCCCACAAAATTATGACTTCGATTGGGGTTCTCTTGGAGACGGTTTTCAGGGTCACCGAAGTGCTCCGCCCTGAGCAAAGCAAAATTGTTTTGCTCTGCTGCGTTCGGTTGATCTGTTATGGCGCCTCACCAACGATCTCGAACCATTCTAGCCATCTCACCCAAAAATCAAATGGAACCTAGAACTAAACAAAGTAAAACTCACACCTCAGGGATGTTGTTCTCCTCCTCACTTTCCCTCCGGCTTTCACTGTGCTCACCGTTCACCTCAGCATCCTTGATGCTGGCCATGGCGACTTCTTGCACCTTCTTCTCCCCCTCCTCGTCCCCCTTGCTGCTACGGTCCCCAAAGGAGGACGCTCTGCTCGACATGGGCGTGGCCAGGTACGTCGGCTTCACGTCCCCGGGCCGGTTTACCGCCGTCGGCGGCGGATCCGTCGTCTTCGCCACGGCCGGCGCCGCCCTCCAGGTAGCCGGACAGCTTCCAGTAGGAGCAGGCGAGGATGAGGAGCGCGAAGGCTATGAGCCCGAGCATGGCGGCGAGGCCGCCGAAGAGGTACGGCACCGGCGAGTGCCATGCCGAATGCGCGGCGCCGCCGGCTGCCGCGGGGGCAACCACGGCCTTCGCCGCCGCCGCTGCCGTCGCATTGAACCCTGCTCCAGGCCTCATTGCTTCTGCTGTTCTTGTACGCTTTCCTAACGGAGGCTCTCTGGCCTTGGAGTCTTGAGGTTTTGCTTTGCTTTGCTGTATGTAATGGTGTGTGTGTGAGAATGCAGTGGTTGTGTAGAGGGTTATTTATAAGGAGGGAAAGCGGAAAGGGAGAGAAAATGGAGGGAAATTTGTCACTTCTTGTGTGGATTTGCTAAAAGAAAAACAAAGAATAAATTATGAGGTCACTCGTCCACTTTGAGCAAAGTTTTTATTGTTTTAGCATTGGCTAAATTGCATTAAGGCTCTCCTCAAGTTAGAGTATTTGCTTTTTGGACAACCATGCATGGGAGTTGGCACAGGGTTGGCCGTGCAAAATGGAAAGGCAACCTGTTATGCTCTGTTGCTCCTTATAGGTCACTTTTTGTTCCTTTTCAAATGTTTTGGGAATGTGTTAGCATTTGAGGGTTATAGGATTGGACTATGGGAAACGCACTTATCCATAAGATTGGTGCCTTTAGATTTTAAGTTGCTACAAGGTCAGGTATGCATCAGTTTGTGTTATGTCGCACTGACAAAAGTATACTCCGCCACTCTTAAATAAATACGACTTTGGCGGGTGTTGCTTGATCCTGCCTTGACACCGTGACACAAAGAATATTATTACAACCATTTTTTTTGTCACTTTTATTAAAAAAGTAGATTCCACCAAAACTCTTTTACAAGATCTGTTAAGTAATCTCTAAAAGCATGAAAAATAGGGTCTTTTTTGGGCTTAGGGCTTTGTAAATGTACATATAGAAAATAGTAAACAAAAAGGGAACTTCGCTGATATTGGGTCCAAAAAAATTGATACACAATTGCAGCAAATCACATCCTCACAAAAAACAAGTAACGTTTTATTCATGCATTATGATCAATAATGCAATTCTCTTTCGGATAACTGAATTGATCTAGGAGACTACATTGAACTCTACACAGCCTACGCCATGGAATCAATTTGGCTATATATAATACGTTTGTAGTTGCAAAACATTTTTCCTATAAAAATATTCTTTCAACCAAGGCTCTTTTATCCCTTTTGCATTTGCTGTGCTGTGTTGTTGTACAATCTAATTAGATATTTATCATCTGAATTGTTATTTTCCGCCGTGCCGGATACTAAAAGTTGCTCCCAACAAACAATAGAACCTAAAACCATAAATAATAATCAAATAAATAAGAAATTTTGAAAATCCAATACGCCACCAAACATGGCCTAATTATTCTACCAAATTTAGACAAATTGTGTTCTTCTGAGACAACAAAACCCACCATGGGAAGAAGAGGCTAGACATGAGCCGTGAAATATATATAAAAGTAATAAGTAGTCATTTGTTTTTGTTATTTTCAAAATAAGAATATGTAGTCAGAATTTAATGCTTTGCTGAAAGTACTTCGCAAGACACATAGGTTCCAAGTCTCAAGTATTAACAATCTTCATTGTAGACATATGCATGTTTAATAGGAAGTCTTGCTATATAACATTCTGCCAAAAACCTTCCCGTTATTTTTTTTTCTTTGAAGAGCAATGTGGGATTCTATTCATATTCTACTGAGATACCTCGATACCATCTTATCCGGAGGCTGGAGCACTTACCCAACACTATAATTGCCTTTTTGACGTAGCTCGTCAACCTCTGATGACTTTTGATCAGGAGGCTATACGATACATGAAGGGTTGCGGCATTTGCAACTTGTTTTGTCCCTTTATGGACAACTCTTCTCAATGTATACTAACCATACCAATGATGAGCACACAGAATCAGAAACGGATGAATTCCACAATTTTTTCTCTGCACTTTCGAGACGATTTTCATGTTGCTTTTCACTATGTACGCTCGCGGCTAGTCTATGGACTCTAGAAGGAAAACTTTTCTCCATGGATATCCATCCACTGGCTCTAACATGATCGATGCACCAATCACACAACGACAGCAGAGCAAAGGTAAGTTGTACTAACTCAACTACTACTTCATGTAACGGCCGCTTGCATGGGCCGGGGGGAATGTCACATGAATTCGCAGAGAAACTGTGCAAAACTTCTGAAGGAATGAAATCCCCTCGTTTTGAACGGGCATGCCGGGCTTGAGTTTTGACGAGTGAAACAGCACACAACTTTACCATTTTTCGAGTGACAACTGAAGGATATTCGTACACACCTAAAGGGTTATTTACCGTGTGAACGAAGGTGCGGCCGGGCGGCATATCCCGTGTGCATATGCCACTGACGGCAACAGACAAGAGGTAGTGCTCTCCACCCTCCTGCTGGCACGTACACTGCCGCGCGGACCCCATCGCACGTCCGGTCCAGAAGGCCAGAACCATATATAGGTGATTCCCAAGCACAGGTTCGCATGGCCGCTAGCCTGGATCCCTCTGCG
>LAPY01001894.1:23263-38815 GCA_000970635.1 Eragrostis tef | reverse complement strand
ATCTGTAAAAAGGTTTTGTCATTAGACTTTATTTAGTACTCTTAAATAATAAGATTTTCTTTGATGTGACAGGTCTAAATTTTAGAGGGGAGTGAAACGAACACCCCCTAAGTAAACGTAGCATTTCTCGTGGTTGTGGCCCAAGAAAATGGAGAGAGATAGATGTGATGACGTGGCACATGACATGTGGGGCTCACAGTGTCACGTCGAACAAAACCGCCTTCAAAACCGTCCAGGGAGTCGAATTGCATCCACCCATATAGTTAGAGGACTGCGGTTATCCGGTTTTGTAAATGAGAGTGTAGATTGCGCTACCCGTTGAGGGAGGAAAAAAAAGACTTTTCTCTTAATTATCTTGATAGGACTGGGTCACAAGAAAAGGAAAAAGTTTATTAGCGCTCAAAGCTTGGGCTAGTACTGTTAGACTTCACTTAGACGTAAGTTGACCCAACTAATAGGGCCCAAATAATAGGCCGCTTTGGGACAAAGAACGGGCTCTACTTCCGAAACAACTGGTGGACCAGGCTCAAACCGTGTCCATCGACTCCGTGATAAAAAAAAAGAAGGGCTTTCAGCGCCAACAACCGTCATCCATGCCGCTAGTGTGCGTACAGAGGCCGCCGGTAATTAACAATGGTGACCGAAAATACTAATAGCATGTGCAAACAGATGCCGTCAGTAAAAAATAATAACCGTCTTCTTCTCCAAAACAATTAACAACCGTCATTTTTCCATTTTTCAAAAAAAAAGCAACAGCCTTCATGTCTTAGTGCGTTTGTTTGGCTGTCAACTGTCCCGCCGCGATTCGACAAGCCTAAGCTTCACTAAAATAGCAGGAACGCAATCAAATGGAACCCCTCCTCCCTTCCTACATGCGTCATGTGTATATATGTTTCTTTGACCGTGCTGCGGGTTTGTTTATTTATATGGTGATGATGCGACGTGATGCGTAATCATTAAAACGAAGTTAGTTATGGTATTGTTATTAACAAGAAAAATATGAGAAGGAAGAAAACAAAACATATGCAGCGACAGGTAATGTTTCCACAAGTCTCCTGTGAATGGCAATCAAGTGACGCATCCACTGTACAGAAAATGTAAAACTTGCGGATTGACTTCAAACGTAACGAGATTGTCACACTGCTTTTTACTGGTGAGTTGTCACACTGCTTTTTACTGGGGAGGAGGGAAAATTTCAGGTCTACGGAACGGTGTGAACGCGCGTACGCGGAACACGTACGTGGGAACGCATCGCATCATTCGCACGGGAACGGTCTCCTCCGTAACGGAGCGCTGCCCAAAAACAGCGTGTGAAACAAACTGCCCGCGCTCGCGTGCTCGCGTGATGTCGTGTGCGCTGCAGAGACCCTGTCCAAAAGCAGAGGCACCTCTCTCTCTCGAACCATTTTTTTCTCCACTGGGAACTGCCGGGTCCTCGTCCCCCTCTTCCCCCGGGGCAGCCTCCCTCTTCCGCCATGGGTGGTGGTGCTGGTCACCATTAGCGCGGCACCGGCCTTGCTCTCCGCCCACAGTTCGCCAGGAGGTTCGTCGGCGAGCACCGGGTCACTAACCGCTGGTACGCGCTGCTCTCATCTTTGCTCGCCTGCAGTTACTGCTTGTAGTCCGTACTTCCTGCAATGGTTAGTGGAGAAGCGAGTTCTTGGTCCCGAGGCCCAGCCGCTACTTCGGTTCGTTCCTGATGGCATGCGGAGTCATTCGTTGGGTCGATTTCTCTAGCATTGCCCCTTGCTCCTGTGTGATTGGCTCCTTGAGGGTTTTCAATTTGATGCTCATCCACTAGGTTTCGGAGTAATGTCCAAAGGAGTGTGGAATCGATGGTACGTGATTTAGCGTAGCATTAGCATAGGGTGAAGCGAGGATTTTGTTCTTTATTTTTTCAATTTTTCTTAAGCGCCTCTTTTAGGTGAACAACATGTTGAGAAAATAAAGCGTTGATTAACTTTCAGTCAAGGTCAAAAAAAGAGATCGCTTTCAGCCGTCTGCAAATTGCAACGAGGTTAGATAGCACCTCAACTTTCGAATTAATCTAT
Organism: Eragrostis tef; assembly: GCA_000970635.1. Taxonomy (NCBI): domain Eukaryota; kingdom Viridiplantae; phylum Streptophyta; class Magnoliopsida; order Poales; family Poaceae; genus Eragrostis; species Eragrostis tef. The sequence continues at coordinate 36,764 of LAPY01001894.1, read as the reverse complement.
GGGAAAGAATACACGGTCAACCCCATCGCCGTGTGAACGCGCGTCGGTTCAGAGACTTTGGACGCAGAACGCGTCGCGTCGTGTTCGTCCGAACGGATCCCTGCGTACAAGCAGACGCAGCCCAAATTCGAATCCGGCTCTTCTGCTAGTGTGAACTGACTGCCACGCACGGGCTCTGCCGTAGTGCCGGGTGCTCCCAACACACCCGCACTTTACTTTGGCAACCACCTTCCTCCCCCGCGGTCCAAAAACAGCGGCCCCTCTACTCTAGAAACAACTTCCCGCTGTGCTTCTTCTCTTTCCGCCATGGATGGTGCAAGCGACGCGACCACTAGATAGCGCGGCAGCGCGGCCTCCGTCCACGGCCTCCCGTGCCAGCATTCCGCAGGCTCGTCGTCGGCGAGCAGCGGGGTTACTCACTGGTACGCGCGGCTCTCTCTCCGCCTTTCCCTTTGCTCTCTTGCTTGCAGTTACAGCCCGCGAACTGAAATCTTTGTTCCTTATGAGGAACCGCGACTGCCTGGACTGTTTCAGACGGCTCTTGGAAGCATTCGTTAGGGGCTAGTTTCTTGTTTGCATAGTTTGCTCGCGTTGCCTTTGGCTCCTCCTGTATTCTTGTTTTTTCTTTTTCCAATTTTGGCGGTTGCCTGCTAGGTTTCAGAGCAATGGGGGGAGAATCGATGCTAGTTTCCGTCGTACCGCAGCGAAACTATATTTCTTGGGTACCACAACCATTTTCTTGGGCTTGAATTGTGCAGTTGGTAGAGCAGGGCGCTTCTGCCACCCAGAAATGCTTCATTGCTTCTGCATATGAAACTTCCCATGTGCGACTGTGTGGTGTGAGTGTGAGCACGTACGCGTTTACCTTCGAGTTATAATTGGAGGGAGAAATGCTTCTGCGTTCGAGCTTAGATCCCATGTCGCGACCTGGCATGCTTCGGCACTCTTGTAAATCACAGCGTGTACCCGATTTTAGAAATTTAGTGTTAGTTTGCCACTTTGCTATGGTTTGGGAAAATTATCTGTGGCAAAAAGGGAAATTTAACCAAACCATAGAAGGAAATTTACCTCCTGATTATTTGAATACAAAAAGTTTACATGATCCTATCGACTGATTAGTAAACTCTAGTACACTGGAGGGAAAAAACTTGCATATCGTTTTTGGATAGAAGTCATGCTTCCTCTTCAAATTGGCATGCACTGCTGCTTTTAATAGAAAAGTGACCAAAGCATCACTGCAATTGTTCGGCAAACAAATGCAATTGTGCACTGACATACTTCTATACACGAAAAATATTCTACTGATAACTTCTTTACAAACCTTTTCAGGCCAAAATGGGGCTGGTTATGTGGCACTGGTTATTTCTCTTCCTGACATCAGTTTCATCAGCATGGAGTTTGAGTTCAGATGGTCTAGCCCTTCTTGCTCTGTCCAAAAACCTCATACTTCCGAGATCCATAAGCTCAGACTGGAATGCTTCTGACTTGACTCCTTGTAAATGGAATGGAGTTCTTTGCAATAAAAGGAGTAGTGTGATTTCTCTCAACCTATCTTCATCGGGAGTTTCAGGTTCACTAGGACCTCAAATTGGGCTTCTAAAATACCTAAATGTCCTCGATTTTTCAGTCAACAACATATCTGGTTCGATTCCTCCGGAGTTGGGGAACTGCAGCAGGCTTGATTATTTGGATCTCTCCTCAAACGTTCTTTCTGGTGAAATACCAACATCACTTGGAAACCTGAAGAAAATGACATATATCTCACTGGGCTTCAACTCTCTGAGTGGGACAATACCAGAGGAGTTGTTCAAGAACCAGTTCCTGGTGGAAGTGTACCTCCACAACAATCAACTCAGTGGTCCAGTACCCTTTACGATTGGTGAAATGACAAGCCTTGGGTTCTTGTGGTTACATGGTGGGAATATGTTATCTGGAGTTCTGCCTGGTTCAATTGGCAACTGCACCAATTTGGAGGAGCTTTATCTTCTCGATAATCAATTAAGTGGTGCTCTTCCGAAAACCTTGGGTGAGATAAAAAGTCTTAAGATCTTTGATGTTACAAACAATAGCTTCACAGGCAAGATCCCTTTCAGTTTTCAAGACTGCAACTTGGAAATATTCATCTTGTCCTACAATCAGATAAGTGATGAAATCCCTTCATGGCTCGGGAACTGTAGTGGCTTGCGACAACTTGCACTTGTCAACAATAATTTCTCTGGTCGAATTCCAACATCTCTTGGCTTATTGAGCAACCTCACACATCTTATACTATCTGAGAACTCCCTGTCTGGGCCCATCCCTCCTCAGATTGGTAACTGCCAATTGCTGAAGCGGCTAGAGTTGGATGCAAACCAGCTAGAGGGCACTGTTCCTAAACAGTTGGCAAACTTAAAGAACCTGCGAAAGCTATTTCTATTTGAGAATCGGCTCAAGGGAGAGTTCCCGAAAAATATTTGGAGTATTGAAAGCCTGGAGAGCGTCCTTATTTATGGAAACGGTTTCACAGGGGAACTTCCTTCAGTGTTAGCTGAGCTGAAATTCCTCCAGAACCTTACACTATTTGATAATTTCTTCACTGGAGTCATACCAGCAGACTTGGGTGTTAATAGCCGTTTAGAACAGATAGATTTCACAAACAACAGTTTTGTTGGTGAAATCCCGCCAAACATTTGTTCTGGGAAAGCATTGAGAATTTTTGTCATGGGGTTTAATCATCTTAATGGTAGCATCCCTTCCAGTGTTGCCGACTGCCCAAGTTTGGAACGTGTCATTTTCCAAAACAATAATCTTGATGGACCTATCCCGGAATTCAGAAATTGTGAAAATCTAAGTTATATAGACCTGAGTCACAATTCATTGAGTGGTTACATTCCAGCAAGCTTTGGCAGGTGTGGAAATATTACTGAAATAAACTGGTCAGAGAACAAGCTATTTGGTGGAATACCAACTGAAATTGGAAAGTTAGCGAATCTGAGAAGACTTAACCTCTCACAAAACGGCCTATATGGTTTTCTCCCTTCGCAGATTTCCAACTGCTCCAAGATGTATGCACTTGATTTGAGTTTTAACTCCTTTAATGGTTCGGCACTCACAACATTAAGCAATCTAAAGTTTTTGTCATATCTACGGTTGCAAGAGAATAAGTTCACTGGAGGCTTGTCTGATTCTATCTCGCAATTGGATATGCTTATTGAGCTGCAACTAGGTGGCAACATGCTTGGAGGCCATATCCCGTCATCTATAGGAAGGTTGCTAAAACTGAGTGTTGCCTTGAATCTTAGCAGCAACGGTCTAGTGGGTGATATTCCTCCACAACTGAGAAATTTAGTGGAGCTGCAAAGTTTAGATTTGTCACATAATAATCTCACAGGAGGTCTTGACACATTCGGTAGTCTACAGTTTCTACATGCCTTGAATGTTTCCTACAACCAATTTACTGGACCTGTGCCAGATAATCTTCTGAAGTTTGTGGACTCCACACCAAGTTCCTTTAATGGAAATCCGGGCCTCTGTATATCTTGCAGTAGTGATTCTTGCAGGGGAGCTAATGTCCTGAAATCTTGCGGAGGATCAAGGAAAAGAGGAGTGCACGGCCGAGTCAAGATTGCTCTTATAGTTCTTGGTTCGTTGTTTCTGGGAGCTGTTGTGGTACTTATACTCAGTTGCATCCTCTTGAAGTCTCAAGATCTAAAGAAGAAAAGTGTGGAATCAGTCAGTACTATGTTTGAAGGCTCCTCTTCTAAGTTAAATGAGGTTATAGAGGCGACTGAGAATTTTGATGACAAGTATATCATTGGTACGGGTGCTCATGGAACTGTTTACAAGGCAGCACTGAGGACAGGAGAAGTGTATGCTATAAAGAAGCTCGTGATATCAGCTCACAAAGGTTCATACAAAAGCCTGGTCAGAGAATTGAAGACACTTGGTAAAATTAGGCACAGGAACTTAGTAAAGCTAAAAGAATTTTGGTTGAGGGGTAATTATGGGTTCATACTGTATGATTTCATGGAAAAAGGCAGCCTTCACGATGTTCTGCATGTGATTCAGCCAGCGCCAGCTTTGGACTGGTGTGCGCGGTATGACATAGCGCTCGGCATTGCCCATGGGTTGGCTTATCTTCATGATGATTGCCGCCCTGCAATCATTCACCGAGATATCAAGCCAAGTAATATATTGCTGGACAAGGACATGGTGGCACATATTTCAGATTTTGGCATTGCTAAACTCATGGATCAGTCTTCTTCAGCTCCACAGACCACTGGAATCGTTGGCACCGTTGGATATATGGCCCCAGGTAAACATGATGCATAACTTTTTCTTTTCCTTAGTCACATGTGCTGTTGATAGTAAATTTAGGTTTGTGAAGCATATACAGTGGTGTGAAGCAACTTGTTGAAATTGTCAGAATTTTCTTGTATACCAGTTCTAATAAACATATTTTTTTTTGCGGTGGGTAATAAACATATTGTTAGCTAGCTTGTCATTGTTTATGTTGAAAGATTTTGCTGTAAATTGTGTTTCTTGCAATAAGTATGAACTTCGGAATAACACTGGTACCTAACTGTTGTGCCATGCCTCTGTCATGCAGAATTGGCGTTCTCCACCAGGAGCAGCATCCAGTCTGACGTGTACAGCTACGGCGTCGTGGTGCTCGAGCTGCTCACCAGGAAGATGGCAGTGGACCCCTCGTTCCCGAACAACCTGGACATCGTCAGCTGGGTGTCCATGCTGAACGGCACCGACCAAATCGAGGCCGTGTGCGACTCGGACCTCATGGAAGAAGTCTTCGGCACGGTGGAGATGGAGGAGGTGCGCAAGGTCCTGTCGGTGGCGCTCCGGTGCGCGGCCAAGGAGGCGAGCCAAAGGCCGTCCATGGTCGACGTCGTGAAGGAGCTGATGGATTTGAGGCCGGCTCGCGGCGCCGAGTTGTTGTCGAAGTCGAAGCAGGACAGACATGGCTCCCAAAGCAGCTCGTACCTGCAGTAGGAAGCCTGATTCAACCAAGCTGTGCAGAGCTTCTGCCTTCTTGTAGTAGCAGTAGTAACTTCTAAGCTAGTCTCTAGTTAAACGTAGTAGTGGGAAAATGTGAAATGGTGAGTGCTGAGGCAGACACATCTCATCGCAGTGCTGTATAGCCATTCTAGATGCTTGTACAGTTGTATGCATTCATTCGTTGGGCTCGCGCAAGAACTGCATGCCTGCTCTTCATGAAATCCGTTTCCTCATCATCCGTGCTGTCTCTGTGGATGATGACAACTGAATCTCTGAATCTCATGTCGGGCTGGTGCTCTTGGCTGAACCTATCCATCGTGGTGTCCAGTTGAACCTTCGCCTCGCCGCGAATGTGAAAAAGAGCGTTCCTGGACGGCGCGGTAGGATGGTGTAGGAGGCGGCGACGCTGGAAGATTGCAGGACTGAAAGGTCAGCGTGGTCGTGGCCTCGTGGCTCTAGCCGTTCTGTTTCGGGACAAGAGCAGGGGAGCAGCAGCTGGCGCCTGGCGCCGCGTGGGGGTTGGGCTGGCGCTGGCTGGCCAGATTCCGTCCCTGGGCTGGAGATGGTGGTTAGCAGGCCGTGAGGGTCGGTCAGTTAGCTCTGGGCCAACAAAAGCTACTCTCGACTATGGGCTGAGGCCACGAACCGCAGGCTGACTAAGGGCCGAGAGTACTCAGGCAGTCAGGCTGACGCTAGAAGATTGCAGGACTGAAAGGTCATTGTGGTCGTGGGTCTAGGCGTCTAGCCGCTCACGGTTTGCTGCGGCGCTAAGCCTAAAGCAGCAGGCGCCGCGTGAGGATTGCGTTTGGCTGGCCCGATTCCGTCCCTGGGCTGGAGCTAGTGGTTAGCAGGTCGTGAGGGCCGGCCAGTTTAGTACTGGGCCAATTGGACTTAACCCACTCTCGATTATGGGCTGAAGACAGGAACCGCAGCTTGACGAAAGGCCGAATACATGGGCCGCCAGCGGACCAGGACAGCCTTTAACTTCTCATGTATTCATGAACGGGCCACGGACCAGGACAGCCTTTAACTTCTCTGGCCCTAACCTAGCCAGCCCAGCTTGAGCCATCGTCACAGCTGACAAGCATATAGGAAAGCATGCACAAAGCCAAGCCATCGCCCAGCGCCCACCACCATCCCCGATCGATCGACGTACGCGGCTGACCTTGTTTCTCCAGTATCCTTTTAAGCTGATCACGGCGTTTCACTTACCTAAACAGGGGCGTGTGACTCGTGAGCGCCGGTCTGGACATGCATCGCTGCAGCCCGCAGGTTCTAGAGTTCAGTGTGTGCACACGGCGTGTGGCAAGGCGGCGATCGAGCGAAAAATGATCTCGAGACATGGCCCGGATGAACTCAACGTCGCCGCACCTGGATTGCGACGGGAGCCCTCGCCCTGTGATCGGCCGGGGCGATGCCCCGGGCTGCCACAGGGGCGCGACACGTCGACCTGATTGACACCTGTCGTAGGTTCGTACTACCCGTTCGCGATCACCATCACCGCCGCAACCGAGAGATGCGTCCGTGTATGGAGGAACGCACGACACAGGTGAGGTTGATTGACCACCATCTGCCGGGCAGGTTGCTGTTCGATCGATCTGTTGGTCTTGGTGCAGTGGGGGCTATTGAAGGCACGTTAGTACAGTACACAGAGGCGCACGCCGCGCTCCGAGATTGTGTGCCATGGCTGGGCTGGCCTCATCTTCGGAGCATGCCTTGGCTGGGCACAAACGATACTGGTGTACAGTGCTGCGTGACAAAGGTAGCCCAGTTTTCCATCTCACCCGCGTCGAAAAAAAACGATCCGCCATCTTTTCTGTTGCCAAGGACGACTGCTGGTGGTAGCAGCAGCGGCCGGTACTCCTGCTTGCTCCCTCGTTTATCCATCGGGCCATCGGGTGATCAGAATCGGAGGAAAGTTTCCTTGGCGTGATTGCGAATCGAAACGTTGAGCGCTAGTACAAATAGCAACTCGTTGATCACATTTTACCCATACTTCAAAACGTGATGCGAATCGCAATATAAAAAAAACACCGGGGAAGATTAAATTTGTTGGTCTTGTGATGGAACTATTGGATCGGATCTTCCGACGACGGAGACAAACGACTCGAAGAAAGAAAGAGCACGCTCGGTGATGACCCACGACCACGAGGGCCACCACCGGGATTGCATTTGCATGGCCTACCAATAGAATCGCGGCCTCTTTCAGTACGTCACACGAGACCCCGGCCAGTCGAGACGCGCGTGACACCGTGCGGCGAGGCGGTGCACGGCGGCCCTGGTCGAGTGGCCGCGCGTGAAGCCTGCGTGCTCGCAAAGCTCGAGGCGAACTCCCCGTCGTAACAAACCGCCGCCCCGCGCCGCAGGCAAGCACGCGCCGCGCGGGAGACGCTCTTCGCGGCACGACGCGGCGGCCAGTTCGTCCGGTGGCATGGGGGAGCGATGAGCCGTACGCGAGCGTGCTTGCTAGTACTCCAACAGACAGACCCGCGATTGCCTGCCAGCTTGTGCGGCGCAGAGCAGTCAGCAGAGCACAGCAGATTCCTCCGTTTCGGTTTTCGCCCCTTCCCTGCCCGTCGTCGTCCACGCCGCACGCAGTTCGTTGCTCGCAGGGGCGGCCGGTTGGTTGGTTGCCTAGACTCGACCTGTTTTCTTTTTCGCGAGCTCGGTGATTCATGCACCGGCATCTTTTCTCTCAAGAAGAAATGGGTCCGGAGGATTAGACGTTCAATTGCAGACGCGTTCGTCGGTCCGTTCTTTGCCGTTCCTGTCTATTCGGCTAATGAAAATGTTTGAGGTTCGCACACACGCAGCGGACTCCTGTCCATTCGGCTATCGCCATCCGCTGCTTCCTTTTTCGTGTCCGAGAAAAACGTGGGAATGCATGGTATCGTACCACTCACTGATGCAAGTCCAAGTAGGACTAGCTGTCACTTGACTTAGTAGACTGCATACGAGAGTAGCAGAGTCGGGAGACACGGGACCGAGCAGAGTGCTGCTAGAACGTCGGTAAGTGATGTGGGCCTTGGAACTCTCCGCGAATCCAACACATAAAACGTGGGGGAAAACAACATGTACTGATGGAAGAGCGGTAAGTGAGAACCAAAGAATCTTCAGCGGCGAACAATTTTCGGTTCTCGATTCAGGCACGAGCTGTATGTGACGGCGAGGGAACAAGCTCCCCCGGTGGGAGTCACCGACGGCGACCAATGGACAATGACGGCGAGCCAGTCGCCGGGCTCCGACGACCGCACCGCACGCGCAGTTTGGCGGGGGCCGGGCGCCCCTGGTCGAGTGGCCGCGCGTGAAGCCTGCGTGCTCGCAAAGCTCGAGGCGAACTCCCCGTCGTAACAAACCGCCGCCCCGCGCCGCAGGCAAGCACGCGCCGCGCGGGAGACGCTCTTCGCGGCACGACGCGGCGGCCAGTTCGTCCGGTGGCATGGGGGAGCGATGAGCCGTACGCGAGCGTGCTTGCTAGTACTCCAACAGACAGACCCGCGATTGCCTGCCAGCTTGTGCGGCGCAGAGCAGTCAGCAGAGCACAGCAGATTCCTCCGTTTCGGTTTTCGCCCCTTCCCTGCCCGTCGTCGTCCACGCCGCACGCAGTTCGTTGCTCGCAGGGGCGGCCGGTTGGTTGGTTGCCTAGACTCGACCTGTTTTCTTTTTCGCGAGCTCGGTGATTCATGCACCGGCATCTTTTCTCTCAAGAAGAAATGGGTCCGGAGGATTAGACGTTCAATTGCAGACGCGTTCGTCGGTCCGTTCTTTGCCGTTCCTGTCTATTCGGCTAATGAAAATGTTTGAGGTTCGCACACACGCAGCGGACTCCTGTCCATTCGGCTATCGCCATCCGCTGCTTCCTTTTTCGTGTCCGAGAAAAACGTGGGAATGCATGGTATCGTACCACTCACTGATGCAAGTCCAAGTAGGACTAGCTGTCACTTGACTTAGTAGACTGCATACGAGAGTAGCAGAGTCGGGAGACACGGGACCGAGCAGAGTGCTGCTAGAACGTCGGTAAGTGATGTGGGCCTTGGAACTCTCCGCGAATCCAACACATAAAACGTGGGGGAAAACAACATGTACTGATGGAAGAGCGGTAAGTGAGAACCAAAGAATCTTCAGCGGCGAACAATTTTCGGTTCTCGATTCAGGCACGAGCTGTATGTGACGGCGAGGGAACAAGCTCCCCCGGTGGGAGTCACCGACGGCGACCAATGGACAATGACGGCGAGCCAGTCGCCGGGCTCCGACGACCGCACCGCACGCGCAGTTTGGCGAGAGTGGGAGGGACACCGTAAGGCACGACGAAAATGAGGACGGATTACGCAGACAGCGGAGAGCGGTGGCTTTCAGGGGAGGGCCGCCTGGGACACCGGGGGTCCATTGCCGCTTGCCGGACAAGTCAGCCTTTCAGTTGTTCACTTTGTCCCCACAAGGACTGATCCTGCCAAAGTCTCGCCAGAGGCCACAGAACCGAGCTGCGCACAGTACAGAACCCGGCTAAAAGCAAACCATCACACGTGCATACTAGCACCAGATGCCTTGCTTGGGAATCGATGAAGGAGTTGTACGCGGTACAGAAGTGAGAAAAAAACTTTGGGGATGATACAGATATATTAGCCGACTACGAAGACAAAACACTTCAGTCTCGAGGGGGAAATTTCATCAGGAAATAAAATAGTGGGAAGCAAAATTGTCAACCAAAGTAAATACTCCAGCATTCTTTCAAGAAACGAAACTAAATCATCCATCAGAAGATGTAAAGCATTTTCCTAGAGAACTGTACCCCGAAAAAGGGAGCATACTTTACTAGCAATCACGTCAAAGAAAACATAACAGCACCAGCACATTCATGTAAGAAACGATTCATGCAACAAGGCAAAGAATAACAACCACCAGATGGAGTATCAAATCATGATTTCTTCTACTACTTCTTTAGGTTCTTTACTGCAGTCTAAGAAACAGAGGAGCAAACCTTCTAACATTTGCACAAGTAACTGCTAACCATGTGAACCTGAACCAGAAAACTATGGTGTAACCTAACGATCAATGCGATCACTTGTTAGTGAACTGAACTTTGCCTTTGCTTCTTTCCTCTCAACTGTTTCTTCCCCTTGCTCTACATACAAAAAGGAATCATGCACAAAATGAACTGCTTTGCCAAGATCTGGACCCCTCTTGCTCCTCTTGCTATTCGAAGGTCACCGGACGGTTTGAAGGTACGGAATTCGGAGTTGGCGAGATAGTCAGGCCCTGTAGCATCTTCAGAACATCGGATGGTTCTTCCAAGAAGTACTTCGCCGAGCTTGGCTTCTGGCCAACAGTGCAAGTAAAGATCTCAGCAGTATCTTGAACTGTAGGATTGCTATTGATAGCCTTAAACATGTCTTCATCAGATCCGTCATCACCAATACAGAGGATGAAATCAGGTATGTTTCCACTAGTCCTCAGAGTTGCAATAAGATTCCTCACTGTGATTCCTTTGCCCACCCACTTCACAAAAAAAAAGTAACTGATGAGACAAATTCTAGAGTGATACTGCAGATCAATATTTATCATGAAATTTACTTGGCCAAATACAGAGCAAACAAAGCAGGTATGAACCATGAAAATATTATACAGGTGTATACTACCATGCTAAAGATATATGGTAGCTGAATATGAGGTAAGAAAGCTCCTTAAATTTAGTATAGTCTAATGCCTTTGATCTGAAAGTGATGCTTGATCATGAAAGCTGCTGGATGAAATCACACTTGTCTTTTTGTCTTTGCTTAGCATATGAAAGTGAAATAGCTACTCAAACATAAGTACAGACCAATACTGGATGTGAACCCATTCTCAAATTAATGAAGTGACATAGGAGTAGCTATCTCTGGATATAGCACGTGAGATAAATGTTTCTGTACCTGAGGATTAACTTCTACAATTTGCTTGCCGCTTTTCACAGAAACTGGATAATTCTTGGCAAGCACATCCTGCAGGTGGTCCTTTAGCTCTTTGGACTGAAATAATCCATAATCTGGATCAGCTTCCTCGTAATGCCAGACAAGTGCTGTTTCCTTGGACTCAATGTATGAGCCGTCGGTTGTTCCAGTGTAAATCTGCATTATGCGCTCAACAATAGCTTTCCAGTCAACATTCGCCACCAAGCTGGATGGCTCCTCCCATGGAGAATCCTTGCTCCACCTGATAAAGTGAACAGTGATATTTCATGAAATAACCAATATCATTCTTAATCTCTCACAATCAAAAGAAACAGAAGATCTACAGAGAAACAAAGCACTATATGGTAAGGAGGCATACATCTTTGTCTTACTATATTACTTTTAGTGTACCACTGAAGAAAGGCAGCCAAATCAATATCGATTCATTAACAAAGTTTGTGGCATGCTAGAAAGCAATCCTTCTTTACGTAGTAGAATCAGCATTATATCTTTCCAAGAATGGCGGATCACACTGGGCTTGGCAATTATATATCATCAGTAACACACCTCAAGCCACAACATCTAGCAAACGGAACAGGATATTGGCCTGATGCTATGAGAATTTGCAATTCAACTATAGGATAATTAGTTTAATGGTGACATGGATCCAAGCATGCAAACACAAAGAGAAACCCAATACCTAGGCCGCCTTATCCACTTTGTCCCTACCAAATGTGCCTAAACCAATTCATCCACGCCAAGAACATGCAAATAGAGGAGACGAAGACATGGTGTTTTACCTTGTGAAGTAGCCATGCTCTGCAGCGATCCCCAGCCTTTCGCATGGTGCAAACCATCCAGCCAGTTCATCCTTCCCACGCCCACTGACCAGAAATACGATGTTCTTTGGATCAGAGCACAATCTGTTCAGAACGTCAATCACTTCCTGGCTGGGCGCTTTGGGGTTCGCCTCCCGCGGCATCACTGTGCCATCGTAGTCCAGTAAAATGAGCCTGTTGACAGTCCGGTGGTACACTGCATGGATGTCCTCAGGCAAGAGCTTCTTGAAGTTGGGCCCAAGCACGACGACTCGGAAGTCCATGGCGAGCCCCAGGCTCACGACGTTCATCGACGGGTGGCCCTCGCACACCTCCTCCAAGTCATTGCTGAACGAGCTCGCCCAGTTTTTGATGTCGTGCGAGATCACGTATCTGTAGTGCTTCTCTTGCTGCATCTGCCTATCCTGGGAGGCCAGCTTCAGTGCCGAGGACATCGCCTCGGCCACTTCGTCCTCATTCCACGGGTTGATCCGAATCGCACCGCTCAGTGACAGCGAGCACCCAACGAACTCGGACACGATGATGGCGCCCTCCCTTGGCTCGCCCTCCAAGAGGTTGGCAATCGGACCCTCCTGCCTACACACTGTGTAGATGTACGGCGCCCTGTTCAAGCCGTCGCGCACGGCGGTGACGACGCAGATGCTCGCCGAAGTGTAAAACGCCAGCTTCTCGTGCATCTGCAAAGGGTCTTCGATCACCACAATCGGGTCATACTCCGGGGAGCCGAAGGTGCCGTTGATCCGGTCCCGCGTCGCCTGCACGTCCGCGCGGATCGCGTCGATGTCGCTCCCAGGACTCTGTGCCGGGTTAATGATCTGCACGAGCACCACCGTGCCGCGCAGCTCCGGCTTCGCGATCAGCAGTTTCTCCATGGCCCAGAGCTTGAGACGAATCCCTTTGAACACATCAATATCATCCACGCCAAGAAACATCGTAAGGTCCTTATACTTGGCAGCAATCTCCCTGGCCTTTGCGGCTGTCTCCGGCAACGCCAAGACGCTGCGGAGATGGCCCGCGTCGACGCCGACGGCGAGGATCTTCACGACAACTTTTCGACCGAAGTAGTCGATGGCGATGTGGCCGCGGTTGGAGCGGGAAGTCAAGCCGAGGATCCTGAGGCAGGAGGAGAGGAAGTGGCGGGCGTAGTCGTAGGTTTGGAAGCCCACGATGTCGGCGTTGAGGAGGGCGCGGAGGAGGTCTTCTCGGCAGGGGATGGTGCGGAAGATGTCCGAGGTGGGGAAGGGCGAGTGGAGGAAGAAGCTTATGCGGGCGTGCAGCGACTTGTGTCGGAGGAGGGTGGGGAGCGCCATGAGGTGGTAGTCGTGGATGAAGACCAGGTCCTTGTCGGGGTTGAGGAGCTGGAACACCCGATCGGCGAACTGCGTGTTGGCGGCGAGGTAGGCGTGGTAGAGCTCCGTGCTGAAGGAGGCGGAGGAGGGCGCTTGCGGGGTGAGGTAGTGGAACATCGGCCACATGTAGCGCTTGCAGAAGACGCGGTAGAACTTGTCGTGGAGGTCGGCGGCGAGGAACACCGGGCTGCAGGAGAAGCGCTCGAGGAGGTCGGCGGCGAGCTCCTCGGAGGCGGGGATCGACGCGGCGGAGGAAGGGAGCGTGCCGACGAAGACCACGGGTTGGGGGAGGTCGCGCGCGAGCTGGAGCTGGAGCGCGTCAGTGTCGAGGGAGAAATCGAAGCCGTGCGGCGCCTCGGGGTTGGGCACCGCGAGGAGGGGGAGGCGGGGGGTG
>LAPY01001893.1:87605-102893 GCA_000970635.1 Eragrostis tef | reverse complement strand
TAGACAGTTCATTGTCCACATTTTGTGTCCCTTTACATTCAACAGTAATTACGTAACTCTAGCATTGCTCCATGTTATAACTTTGACTGTGATGGAGAACCAAGTGTACGTAGAAGCAATACTGTGAGCACTGATGATTCCGGCAGCGACGGTGCTGGTGCTGCATCTCTCCTCGGCGGCCTGAGATGCAGCGCCGCTGCAGAGGCCGAGCTGCCCGACGAGCTGCGGGGATGTGAGCTTGGCATCGGCACCGGTTGCCACCGCCCGGGCTTCGACCTCACCTGCGACAAGACGCAACGGTTGCTGCTCGGCGACGGCACACTCCAGGTGGTGGAGATCTCGCTGGCGAACGCCACGGTGCGCGCCATGAACACGGCCGGCACCGGCACCGTGAGCCTCACCTACGACGGCCTGGAACCAGCTGGTGGTGACGGGGTGCAACATCCAGCCCCCCCCCAGCGGCAACCTCATCACCGGCTGCTTCTCCTTCTGCTCCATCAGCGACAGGTGGTCGGGCACCGTGCTGACCACCAACTCCGGCGATGGCGCGTGCTCCGGCATCGGCTGCTGCGAGACGCCGATCCCCTATTATCTAAAAAAAAAAGCGACACAACGGTGAAATTTGCTATGATCCGAGTTTGTTACTGAACTGATGTGGCCTTGACTTGTGCTGCGCCCCCAAACACCAGATGTCCACGAGTGCGCGCTGCCGGGGAATTGCTTCGGCGTGTGCACGAACACGGCAGGAGCGTACGAGAGTGCCGGTGCCCACGCGGTGCTCGTGGTAACCCATACATCGCCGATGGCTGCCTCAAAACTTCTCTTGTAAAGTAGAGCAGTCTACAACCACTCTAATTCTTTTACACAACACCTCTGCTTTTGCCGTACATAGTACTCTGTTTTGCAGTACAGAATACTCTGTTTTGCTGTATGGTCTACCATTATGAATTTATGATTCCTTTGATCTCACATAACTCTAGTGCAAAATTTCTTCCAAAAAAGAAAAAACCGTAGTGCAAGAGTATTCGTATCCAAAAATGTTAGTCCATAATCTTAAAGTGTTTTTGATGACCGATACAACGATATAAATTTCACGTTAAGCAACTAATTATTTATATATATATTATTAGTCAAAGTTTGATAAAAAAATTAACGGTGTCATATAATTAAAAGTGGAGTGAGTATTATAGTATAATTCATGGCAAAATGTTTTTTTAATTATTTTTTCCACAACACCTTTGTTTGTGCCATAGTACTACGCTGTTTCGGCTGTACGGTTTACCTTTAAGGTTACTGTTTTCTCACCTTCAAGGTTACTGTTTTGTCACAAAACTCTAGTGCTAGTTTATTCCATGTAAAAATTATTGGCAGTACTCACTACCTAAGATGTTAATATGGCTGCTTTTTTTTGTAATAAATCCAGTGTGCTGAGGTTCTACAAACATAGGGCAAGTATTAGCAACCAAAAATGCTAATATTATTACTAATGCATTTTGCAATTATGTTAAGAGGGGTAAGTGTTGGCGTTGGAGCTGGCAGCGGCGTCGGCCTTTTGTTCCTGATCCTCGGTGCTGCCTTTTTGACCCGCAAGATTAAGCATCAAAGGGCGAGATTGTTGAAACAAAAGTTCTTCAAGCAACACCGTGGGCATTTGTTGCAACAGTTGGTGTCTCGGAAGGCAGACGTTGCCGAGAGGATGATCATTCCATTGGCAGAACTCGAGAAGGCCACAAACAATTTTGACAATGCTCGTGAGCTCGGCGGAGGAGGACGGTAACGTCTACAAGGGGATCCTATCAGGCCTGCATGTCGTCGCAATAAAAAAAATGTAAAGTGGCAATACAAAGAGAGATTGACGAGTTCATAAATGAGGTAGCCCTTCTTTCACAAATTAACTATCGGAATGTGATAAGACTTTTTGGGTGCTGCCTTGAGACCGAGGTGCCTAATAGTGTATGAGTTCATACCAAATGGCACTCTTTACCACCATCTTCATGTTGAGGGTCCAACGTCATTGCCTTGGGCGGATAGGCTAAGAATAGCGACAGAAACTGCTAGAGCCATTTCCTACCTTCACATGGATGTTTCGTTCCCAATAATTCATAAGGATATCAAGTCTCATAACATTCTGTTGAATGGCTCATTAACGACAAACCTATCTGACTTTGGAGCTTCAAGGTGCATTCTGGGAAACTGGCATAATAACTGCTATCCAAGAAACTTTAGGATACTTAGACCCAATGTACTATTACACAGGGAGACTCACTGAAAAGAGCGATGTTTACAGCTTTGGTGTTGTTCTAATAGAGCTCCTCACTAGGAAGAAGCCATATTCATACAGATGTCGCCGGGGACACAGGGACGTCCCGAGCAAAGGCATGCTGCAGGACTGGCTGGAAAGTGGTCGCAGGGCAACAAACGCCGATCTCGCAAGAAGTAATTTGAACCCATTTTTCTTGCTATCGATCCTTGGCTGCACTGGATGCATAAATAAATATGCTGTTTTTAAAGAACTAACTTTGAACGCACGTGAAACGAACTTTTATTTCTGATAAAGTGAAAATTAATGCATCACCATGGGATGCCAGTGGCACATATATCAGAGACAACTCTGATCACGTTCTAATTAACTAGAAGGCAGCGGGCTAGTAATTAACTAAAGCATGCATGTACACCAGGAGGTCCAGGACCCAAACGAAATTGACAAGCACCAGTGACAAGCAGATCCGTGGCGATCCTTCCGAAGAGTCCACCGGTGCCGACGCCTTGTCCGCGGACTCGAACAGCAGCTTCGAGCCACTGACGTCGTAAATCATGTGCGTTCCTGCCTGGATGAGGTTGCCGAGGAGCGACCCTCCGCCGGCCTCTGACGGCAGGATCGTCAGGCACTCTAACCCGGTGTCGGCGTCCATGTAGAAGTAGTTCCACGTCTCCAGCTCCATGACGGCGCCGCCGTCGAAGACAAGCGCCATTGCCGGGATCTTCGCCGCGGCCAGCGACTTGTTCGTGTAGCAGAGGTCCAGCCCAAGGTCGGAGCCGTCGACGGTGGGAAGCCCAATCTTGGTGGCCAACGCCTTCTTCAGAACCGTGTACGCACGCTTATCGAGGAAGGTGACGGGCACGGTTATGCTTAAGATGACGCCGCCGGAGCCGTCCGTGTCGAAATCGAACGTCCCGGTCGGGATAGGGAGGTCCTTACCGTCGACTTGCAGGCCGGTGAGCCCGACGTAATAGAAATGCGGGTACGCTTTTTTGTTGGCAAGGAGAGGGGTGGACAACCGGGGGCTGCTGGTGCTCTTGGACTTGTCGTCGTCGTTGTCGCCGCCGAGGTTGAGGAAGCTCTCGGTGCCGTCGTCCGGGGCCAAGTAGTAGGAGAAGCGCCCTTCTCGGAGCTGCGAGACGAGGGAGAGGGGCCCCCTCCTGAACAGGCTGCACCCGAAGACGACCTTGACGGGATCGTCGTCGGAGGAGTCGAGGATGAACTTGTCCTGCGCGAAATAGCCGGTGGTGTTGCCGTTGCCGTTCATGTAGGTGTAGGAGCACCACGGGTTCTCCGCGCCGCAGCTTTGCGAGACAAGCTTCTGGCATCCCGTGGTCGTGCACGCCTCCTTGACCATCGTGCTGGAATTCGACGGGTAGAAGAGGGTGCCGCCCGGCGCGCAGTCGGGGCAGTCGCACCGCATCCACACGAGCTGGCTGGTGATGTCGAGAGCCCCCGAGACGCGCTGCGGCGGGGTGCCCACGTCGAAACTGAAGATGTACTTGCCGGCGTTCGTGGCGGGGGCCTGACTGCGACCTGGTTCGCCGACGGCCGGCCGGCTCTTGTCGTTGTAGGACCCAACATTCGGGAAAAGGTCAGCCAGGTCGGTCGCATGATCTTTGAGGAACTCTTTGAGCTGCTTCTTTGTTTTTGTGCTCAAGGAGAAGCGATATTTGCCGGAGACTGGCATGAGGAGGATAAGGATAAGGAAGGCTGCGGCCAGAGCGGGTTTTGGATCTGCCATCGGATCGGAGGCGACCTACCTCTACAGCGTTTTTCTTTTTCTTTGGTGGGGAGAGGCTAATAAGCAGAGTACAACGTACCAAGCCACCACGATGAGGTTGTTTATGACAATTGTGACTGGAATGACTGCTATTTATAGATTTCTCGTGCAATAGGGCACCAGTATTTGTAGATGGGGATTTGTTATCCGCATGCCGGAGACTAGCCTAGCCGGAGACTTGACTTGACCTCAAGTCAGTCACCCACGGGGCCACGGCTGGCCTGTGAGCAAATTATAGGCGCTGGGCTGTGCAGGGCAGGAAAAGCGCCAACAGTAGTCCAAATGAACGGTATCGTGCTTCAAAACAAGAAAAATATGATTTTGGGTGCATTATGTTTTACATGTCAAGCTAAATGCACGAAAGGAATTCTCAAAAAAAAAAAGAAGCTAAATGCACGAAATTTCAGTTCTGCTACAAACCTCAAATGCCAGGGGATGAGGTACGTTGCACCATCGGTTCTTCCTCCTCCATCGGTCAGTAAAAGCTTCATCTAACGAATTTCGATAATCTGGTTATGTACTGCTGTCCTTATGGTGATGTCCCGATGCATGGTTCAGCATAGACTCATGAAAAGATAGAGAACGCGTCCCAACTGAATTTCACAGCGCAGTTATACCGTGAAACAACAAAGTTTTATAGGAAATGCTTCAATATAGTTTTGCACAGTACTTTCTATTTTATTAAATAATTGAGTAAAATGCAACCGGGATACAAAAACTATTAAGTAATGGTCATCTAAGTACATAAACTTCTAAAGTGATCATCTACATTCACAAACTATTTAAAAATGATCATCTTAGTACATAAACTCCTAAGTGGTAATTTAGGTCAACAAACTAATTACATTGTAGCTGTCTAGGTTCAAATTAGGCGAGGCAGGTCATGGCAACGAACCGCACGACTGTCGAATACACTCGGGAGCAGGATCGCAGAGGGTTGTTCGCCTCCTTTCTCAGGTCGTCGCCACCTGGTCACCGCTTCACCTCCTGATTGCAAGGCAATGTCTCTTTTATGCAATTTTCCAATGTTAGGATTTTCCTCACATATATAGCATCGTGTGTCTCCATTCACGGTGGCATGTCTATGTAGGATTTGTTTTCACGCACGAAGGAATTTGGACCTAGACAACAACAACATAATTAGTTTGTGGACCTAAACAGCCACTTAGGAGTTTATGTACATAAATGACCATTACTAAGTAGTTCGTGGAAATCTTCTGATGATCTCTAATTAAAGTTGCACGGAGAACTGCTTCACCCTGGACAACAACAGTATATATCTCCCGTGCCAAGAGAACCTATGCCGCAGATTTGGTTGCCCGGATGCAGGCTTGTGGTGCTGTAATCCTAGCGGCTGCCTTGTTTACCCGTGAGCAAATTTGTTGCCGTTGCTAGCTTGCCACGCTGTTGAAAGAGATTTCTTCTGCTTCTTTCCTCCATACAGGTACCGATTTCTTCGTAGGAGGAGATTGGCTTCCTCTCAAGCAGTAATCGGCAAAAAAATTACTACTATATCCCTAAACTCACAAAACTGCAACAAGGATGAACTTGTTGATTCAACACTTCAATTTCAAATTGGTGACCGGCAGTTCTGTCAGGGAAAAAAAAAGTGATAACCGGCAAAACAAAAGAATAGATGCAGACTGCTGATTGAGGTCGAGCGTCTTGTTTGGGATCAAAAGCAAGGAAGTAGACGTCCAGTTTAAGACTAATGTAACATTAGAGATATAAGGGCATTTTAGGTAGTTATTTTATATCGGGTCGCAGCCAAAGACGCATGTTTGTCAATAATCATCAAATTGGAAGACAAGTTGAATCTCCGTACATCAAATTGGCATGCCATTGCCAAAGGAGCACAGCGACATGAGTGACCTGGCAGAAGTACCAAGACAATTGTTGTGGGTACCCTATTCGAAGTGGGCTTGCCCTACTTGCTCCATATGGTGACCGACGACTTAGACTGCCGACGACTCAAGTCAAGGTACCGGCGCGCAGCGGTCCTCCTTTATTAGGTGCGCAGTGGTGCGTGGCTGTAGTCAAGAAAATCCAGCACGTGCATGATCATATATCTCCAAATTGAACTTGCTGCTAACCACCGTGTTCGCCTCGCTGTTTTGCGGCACCTACAATGTTTTAGTTATTTCTTCTGCAGTTGCTATAGTGTTTTTGTAGTTGCTATATGTTGACATGGCAGGGATGTGGGCTGCGCGGGATATTCGAAGAGACGGTTTGCCAGGAGGAAGAGCCGCAGGGTTTGAGTCGGTTGCGGCAGGGTGATTTAGGAATTATTTTATTCTCTTTAGATTTGGTCCGTGTCAGACTCTAAGTTGTACACGATTGGAAATCCTCGGGTCTATAAAAATAAACCCAGGTGCTTGTAAGCAAACTCTAATCACAATCAATACAACTTTCGGCGCATCGCCAACCTGTTTTCTCGACTGGTTCTTTGTCTCGCGTGGGCTGCATCGGCACGATCTCCGCGCACGGCAGAGAACTCGTCAAACCAAGGTAACTTCCTAGCTTATCTAGTAACCTTCTCGTCTTGTATTTTGATCGAATTATCTCATTGTATAGGCCGATTGAATCTGCTAATGCTTTGTTAGAACAGTTATCAGTTATCCGGTATATTAGATCTATCTAGAATTGCCGATTAGAATTGATGTTACCAGCTGTCTCGGTTAGGTCCGATCCTGTCGTGATATTAGTTCAAAAGGCATAGTACAGGTTTTTCGAGGATTTTCGAGTCACTTTAGATCTATCTTTCGATCAAGTGTTCCATCTAATTGCTTTGCTGTAAAACTTTATTGTTGTCTCGGTTAGGTCCGATCTTACAGGTTTTATCGGAGTAGTTCTGTGATGTGACTTGGCCGATAGAAATATCTAGAGTTCTTTCGGAGTGTTTAGCCGATCGTTTATCTAATAGATCTTAATTGTTCCAATTCGAGAATCATTACTCGCTGAATCTTTTAGTCAGTATTAATCATTATCATATTTGTTTAAACTAATTGATTCAGGGTTGCAGTAATTAATAAACTGTTTTCTATTTTGCATAATTATTGATAAGATAGCCGATGGTCGTTAGCCAATAGTCAACAGTCAACGAATCTCCTGTTAGCCGATTATTTGCTCCTCATTGACAGTTCACTCTATGTCCGATTGTCGGCTACGCATCGGCCTGTCTCACCAGGCCGATGACCCAATGAATTTAATGCCTTTTATGTCTTTGTTAGTTTGCAGGGAAAACTGACTGGCACGCTTCGTAAGACATCCGATTGTCGGCTACGCATCGGCCTGTTTCACCAGGCCGATGACCCAATGAATTTAATGCCTTTTATGTCTTTGTTAGTTTGCAGGGAAAACTGACTGGCACGCTTCGTAAATTCCACCACGCACAAACTTTGATCCTGCACTGGAGTAAAGCAGATCTCCCAGGTCACGTGTGAAGATTTTACCTCAACACTATAGTGTTCACAGTTATTTTTCTGCAGCTGCAGCTTGCCGAACACAGTGAACGACGCATGACTCGGAATCATCAACCAACTGGACGTCAAGGATAATGTTCGCACTGAATCAGAGCAATACTTATTATTAGGTGGCCGACACGACTGGCAACTAGAAATGTCAAGACCATTTCCGTACATACGTTACTAGTCAGCTACTTGTAGAAATAGACGGAATATCCAGTAATCTGTGCTTGGCTGACTTCCTTGGCAGGCAGGCCTGCATTGTATCCATATCCATATACCGACCATCCATCATATGAGAATGTCAAAGACAACGTGCTGTTGAAATTAAATATTGATTGGAGATTTGGTGTTTTGAGAGCCACTTGCGTTTTTACCCATTTTTTAAGAATTGCGAATTTGCCACTGGTTTTCTAAAATGAGATCTCCGTCAAAGGGCGCGTTCGGCGCTTTAAAGGGACAGATTTAGAGGGGGTCTAAACAAAAAGAATCTTGTCTTAAACAAAGTTTAATTACGAAACTAACTGCAGAATCCCCGGTCTAAATCGCGAGATGAATCTAATGAGGGTAGTTAAGTCGTAATTAGACGATGGTTACACTGTAGCAAAACATAGCTTAATTAGGCTCATTAGATTCGTCTCGAAAAGATGTACCCATCTGTAAAAAGGTTTTGTCATTAAATTTCATTTAGTACTCTTAAATAACAAGATTCTCTTTAGTGCTAAAATTTAGAGGGGTCTAATTGTGGTAAACGAACGCGCCCTAATAATGTGTCAAATTGAAACATTCTTAGGTGATGGTATATTGACGTTTAAAAAAGCGCAGCTATAAAAATGTATCTAAAAGGCCTTTTCTCTTGTAGTGAAATATTGTGCCAAACTATAGTGTATCGTTTCACGGTGTAAATGCGCTGTAAAATTAATATGGGACTTTTTTATGGCGGGCTGTAATATCATTTGGTGTCACAAAAACACTTGAACATTTTTTATGGTCAAGCACCTTTCCTGGAAAGAAGAAAAGCAGAACTCAAAGAAGATATTGCTTTGATATCCTTAATGGATATCGAAAGAGGCAAATCAACATGGGGATTTGGTGTTTCTACCTTTTTTCGGGAGTCAATTGCATTTTTACCTTTCTTTTCATGGATTGCAAATTTGCCCCTGTTTTTTAGAAAGATCCCCTGGTTCGTTAGAGGTACTTGACGGTGTTAAATCTAATGTAAGAAGATCCAAATGCCATGCGATTTTACCCCTACTTTTGGTTACTGTTTGTGATTTTGCCACTGTTTTTAAAGAATGTGTCTATTGGACAGCAAATATTTGAAACAATTTGAATATATTTTGAAATTACAAGTTTTTGGAAAAAATCAGCAACATCGAGAAATGAAACATTCTAAAAAAGAAACATGTTTTTGATCTTCAATGCCCTTTGGAGACGCTTCCTGACACGCTATTGAGAAGAAATGATACGGTATTAGATACGCTTTCACCCGCGACTACTACTCTAAATACACTTCTTGAGAATATGATATTTAGAATAAATACTTCATTCGTTAGTATCCCGCATAAAGACACTTATTCAAATGTTATTGAGAATTTATCGAAGTGATACATATGCTTTAACCGTAAGTTCCATATAAAACACTAATTGACATGATATTGATAACGTTAGAGACGCCAAAACATTTGGTGAACAAGGGATAAAACAAATATATATAGATCTAATTTTAGTAATAAATACGTGTGAGTTCATCAGAGACATAGAGGTCACATGTTCAATTCCTATTAGCAGTGTATAGGGTCCAACAGAAATAACGTCTCTATAGACGTGCTGGGTTTGCTGCTTGTTTCATATAAACAACTGTTATTATATACTGTTGGCATAATTTGTGGGCTCGCCCTACTTGGTCAATATCGGGTACTCTGTGAAAGGCGCATGTCGAAGGAGAATCTCTGTAGGCGCAGCGACATGAGTGACTAGGCAGAAAAATCAAGACAATTATTGGGTTACCCTTTTCGATGTGTCCTTCCCCTACTTGCTCAACATCATTTAGTACTCTTAACTAACAAGATTATCTTTAGTGCTAAAATTTAGAGGGGTCTAATTGTGGTAAACGAACGCGCCCTAATAATGTGTCAAATTGAAACATTCTTAGGTGATGGTATATTGACGTTTAAAAAAGCGCAGCTATAAAAATGTATCTAAAAGGCCTTTTCTCTTGTAGTGAAATATTGTGCCAAACTATAGTGTATCGTTTCACGGTGTAAATGCGCTGTAAAATTAATATGGGACTTTTTTATGGCGGGCTGTAATATCATTTGGTGTCACAAAAACACTTGAACATTTTTTATGGTCAAGCACCTTTCCTGGAAAGAAGAAAAGCAGAACTCAAAGAAGATATTGCTTTGATATCCTTAATGGATATCGAAAGAGGCAAATCAACATGGGGATTTGGTGTTTCTACCTTTTTTCGGGAGTCAATTGCATTTTTACCTTTCTTTTCATGGATTGCAAATTTGCCCCTGTTTTTTAGAAAGATCCCCTGGTTCGTTAGAGGTACTTGACGGTGTTAAATCTAATGTAAGAAGATCCAAATGCCATGCGATTTTACCCCTACTTTTGGTTACTGTTTGTGATTTTGCCACTGTTTTTAAAGAATGTGTCTATTGGACAGCAAATATTTGAAACAATTTGAATATATTTTGAAATTACAAGTTTTTGGAAAAAATCAGCAACATCGAGAAATGAAACATTCTAAAAAAGAAACATGTTTTTGATCTTCAATGCCCTTTGGAGACGCTTCCTGACACGCTATTGAGAAGAAATGATACGGTATTAGATACGCTTTCACCCGCGACTACTACTCTAAATACACTTCTTGAGAATATGATATTTAGAATAAATACTTCATTCGTTAGTATCCCGCATAAAGACACTTATTCAAATGTTATTGAGAATTTATCGAAGTGATACATATGCTTTAACCGTAAGTTCCATATAAAACACTAATTGACATGATATTGATAACGTTAGAGACGCCAAAACATTTGGTGAACAAGGGATAAAACAAATATATATAGATCTAATTTTAGTAATAAATACGTGTGAGTTCATCAGAGACATAGAGGTCACATGTTCAATTCCTATTAGCAGTGTATAGGGTCCAACAGAAATAACGTCTCTATAGACGTGCTGGGTTTGCTGCTTGTTTCATATAAACAACTGTTATTATATACTGTTGGCATAATTTGTGGGCTCGCCCTACTTGGTCAATATCGGGTACTCTGTGAAAGGCGCATGTCGAAGGAGAATCTCTGTAGGCGCAGCGACATGAGTGACTAGGCAGAAAAATCAAGACAATTATTGGGTTACCCTTTTCGATGTGTCCTTCCCCTACTTGCTCAACATGGTGGCCGGCAACGTGGACTGCCGATGACTCAAGTAAGCCGCCGGAGGGCTGCGGTCTGCCGGTCTGCCACAATGAAGTGTTTCAAGTATCGGACCACATGTTTTAACTTTTAACACACATTAGTTTTGTACATTTTGTTCATTTAAAAAAACATTGTATTCCTATAACTTTACATGTTCCCATGTATCCTGGTTTCGTATGCAATGGAGATTATATTGCCGTTGGCGAATAGGTTGGCAAAATTCAATCATACATATGTAAAACCACTGGCTAAGCTAAGCTTCTTGGATGCTGCGCTACAGTGCGTCCTCCCTGGTCATGCGTCCCATGAGAACTTTGTGACCACTGTCCAAGGTCAAGTCGTCTCACTCTTGACCTCTTGTGCGCCATTGCTCATCCATCTCGGCACTCGCTGGGCATAAACGTTCTAACTGGTGACTTTGTGAGGCAACGATTTGTTCTGCTCCAAATCTCCAATGCCAGGAGAGCACGCGCGTCCAACACCGGTCCTCCAACTCTGAGTAAAGCTTCAACTATGGCATTTCGATAATCTAGTTATCTGCTGTTGCGCTTATTCCAATATATCCTTATGGTTCCTCAGCATCCAGGCGCTGCACCTCTCTTTGAGAACTACCCGTAGCACGTACGCTCTGGAATTCCACAAGAGACATAAACGTTCGATTTTAACTGTATTGAGAAAACCAATTTGGGATGCTCTGTTCTGCAAGTTCTGTGTCAATGTCCAGGGTGCAAAGGATAGCTCGCTCTTTGAATAATGGGGCCCAGGCTTAGAGATTTGATGGCAAGCTAGAAGCTGCTATCCAAGCTAGATACTAATAGTCTGTAATGCGAGGTACAGTACAGTTATACCGTCCTGGACACCATTGTCCAAACGGTTCATACCGTGTTCTCGTACTATCGTTAGATGTTACTACTAGTGAGTACCCCACGGCAACGCCATGCCAGCGGCGACTAGTCCGTAACCAAAGTATTATTTCTGAGCGCCAAAGTAGTGTATGTCGCATAAAGATGCTGCTAGAAGTCTCCTCAGACCACTAGGATGTGTACGTAGAAGTTTGTGGCTACATGTTAAAACAGTTATCTGGCACTGGATCATTTGACTGATTATATGTTTCAGTTATGTTTCATATTGGACTGTAGTGACATCACTCTGGTTTGCAAACTTAAGCCATTAAGGTCATATTATAGAACGAAAAATGCAAATAAAATGGCAAACTGTATATATCACCGCAAACAAACTGATGCATTGACCATTTCATGTCTCATCTCATCCGAAGATGAATGGGCCACCTCTTGCTGTTCTTCAGCACCTGCTGAAACTTCAAAATAGAATCACCTTTTGCTTTCTTTGCAGTTTTCAGTTACGTCGATGACCTTCACATTAAAATAATCCTTGGCTTGGTTGATATTAATATTTTGATAATTTTGTTAGTTCAGGTCGCCATTCCCAGTTACTATGCAAGGGAGAAAAGCGGTACAAAGGTCAGGCCATAAAGGTTTCATCAATTCTATTCATAGCTGAGTTACACCTGCTCACGATTTTCTTGTGGGATGAATGAAAGCGGGTAACTGGTGAATTGTACTCCATAAATCAAGGACTATCTTGACACTTCCCCTGTGGCATTTTGAGGCACACTAACATCGAGATAGGAAAAGCTCGTGCTCCTCCCCTCCCTCCCTCCTCCCTGCTGCCGCCGCGCCCTCTCCGCCGCCGCCGCCGCGCCTCCTCCTCGGTGAACTTGAGAACTACCCGTAGCACGTACGCTCTGGAATTCCACAAGAGACATAAACGTTCGATTTTAACTGTATTGAGAAAACCAATTTGGGATGCTCTGTTCTGCAAGTTCTGTGTCAATGTCCAGGGTGCAAAGGATAGCTCGCTCTTTGAATAATGGGGCCCAGGCTTAGAGATTTGATGGCAAGCTAGAAGCTGCTATCCAAGCTAGATACTAATAGTCTGTAATGCGAGGTACAGTACAGTTATACCGTCCTGGACACCATTGTCCAAACGGTTCATACCGTGTTCTCGTACTATCGTTAGATGTTACTACTAGTGAGTACCCCACGGCAACGCCATGCCAGCGGCGACTAGTCCGTAACCAAAGTATTATTTCTGAGCGCCAAAGTAGTGTATGTCGCATAAAGATGCTGCTAGAAGTCTCCTCAGACCACTAGGATGTGTACGTAGAAGTTTGTGGCTACATGTTAAAACAGTTATCTGGCACTGGATCATTTGACTGATTATATGTTTCAGTTATGTTTCATATTGGACTGTAGTGACATCACTCTGGTTTGCAAACTTAAGCCATTAAGGTCATATTATAGAACGAAAAATGCAAATAAAATGGCAAACTGTATATATCACCGCAAACAAACTGATGCATTGACCATTTCATGTCTCATCTCATCCGAAGATGAATGGGCCACCTCTTGCTGTTCTTCAGCACCTGCTGAAACTTCAAAATAGAATCACCTTTTGCTTTCTTTGCAGTTTTCAGTTACGTCGATGACCTTCACATTAAAATAATCCTTGGCTTGGTTGATATTAATATTTTGATAATTTTGTTAGTTCAGGTCGCCATTCCCAGTTACTATGCAAGGGAGAAAAGCGGTACAAAGGTCAGGCCATAAAGGTTTCATCAATTCTATTCATAGCTGAGTTACACCTGCTCACGATTTTCTTGTGGGATGAATGAAAGCGGGTAACTGGTGAATTGTACTCCATAAATCAAGGACTATCTTGACACTTCCCCTGTGGCATTTTGAGGCACACTAACATCGAGATAGGAAAAGCTCGTGCTCCTCCCCTCCCTCCCTCCTCCCTGCTGCCGCCGCGCCCTCTCCGCCGCCGCCGCCGCGCCTCCTCCTCGGTGAACGGCCCCGCCATGGCGCCGGACACGCCTTCCCGCACTGGCTCTGGCCAGCCCCCGCCCTCCTCCCTCGCCCTCAAAGTCGCTTCCCCCGTCACGGGCACATCAGGCGCCTCGGGTGCTCCGTCGGGGGCGGTCGCCGCCGCGCTGGGCAGAGATAGACCAGGACCGGCCATCCCAGCCGTGGAGGAGCCATGGGAGGCCTCCTCCTCAGCCAGATCTGAGTCCTCCAAAGGCAGCTTCGCGAGGCGTATGAGGCGTCTTGGGGTCTTCACTGGTAAGGCCAAAGGCAAGGCCTTGGAGCGGTCGCCGTCCCCTTGGTCGCATTCTTCCAGGTCGCCCTCGCCTACCGCAGTCGGGTTGCATGGTTTCATGGCGGACGCCCGTCACCTACCCCCGCAGAGAGCCCACACACGGCCATGGAGGGCAGAGGGGGAACCGGCCATCGGGCCTCCCTCGGGTGATACTGCTGCCGGCGACGAGGGGTGGCAGATGGCCCAGTACAAGAAGAAGCGCAAGGCCTCCCCGCCACCGTCTCCTCCCCAAGAGCAAATCGACAGGTCCCCGCGGATCTGGTTGGCCACTGTATCCACTGCTTGTTGCCGGACCATGTCAAGGCGGACAGCCGGTCGCAGCATCCCCGCTGTTTCAACCGCAAGGAGGTTGGCCACCAGGCCACGGCGTGCAAGCAGCCACGCGTCGCAAACAGGTCGCACACCCTTGAGGCGCAGAGACACCATGAACAGGCTCATCCGAGGTCGCAAGATACACTGGTGCAATCCAGCACAACAAGGGCTCAAGGGGGGACCTGGGTGACTCGACCATCTCCTCCTTCAGACCCCTCGGCATGGTCACGAATGGACGCAAGGATCCTCTTGACATGGCGCCGCAGGGAGATAACACCACCCTCCTCCTCGTCGCATCGCCGTGACGACGCCGCTCAGTCGTACCGTGCCGCGGCAACCGCCAGGTCGTCCTCGCCGCAAGCACCACCAGCAGTCTAGAACCACTGTCACACCCGGTTTCAAGGAAATAACCGAATGCATGCCACATGTATGCCAGAATCAGTTATTCATACATGCAGCGACAAAATAGTAAAATACTTTTATTACAGTGCCAAATAAACGTAAACCTTGATTACATAATAATGACTCATGGTCTAAAATATAAATATCAGAGTAGCAAAATAATAATCTAGCGGAGCGTGTATCCATCTTTCACAGGCGTTGTCCGGGGGCAACACCAGCCTAGTATGGTGCATCGGGATCGAAGTTGTCGTCGTTGTAGTCCACATCATCTCATTGTCGGAGCAGCCATTGTTTATCCAAACAAAGAGAGGAATAGCAAGTATGAGTACATGTAGTACTCCGCAAGTGTAGGAAAAATATGACATGAGGGCAATATCAAAAAAAAGCTGACACATGGTTTACTGCACTATGCAACAAGACACATTTATAAAAGCAACCTATTTACTAGGTGTA
>LAPY01001893.1:64707-84277 GCA_000970635.1 Eragrostis tef | reverse complement strand
CGTATCCTGATTGGAGGCGGCACAGCTTATGATACTTAACGTCAGGGGAAAAATACAAGCCTGGTCCGGAGAGAAAACGAGTTTGGATTTAAACTTTTCGTGCCTTCTACTGTAAGGGAATTTATATCGAATTTCAAATACGTTTTTCACAAAAATAAAATCCTAGTGCAAATCTATCCAGCATGAATGCAACAAGAAATTTATATAACCTATATTAATTGATTTAATTTAGAAAAATAAATCTTTTCCATTGTAAAACTTTTAGCATCCTATTTAACTAATTCTATATAAATTTTAGACTATTCCAAAATCTGAAAATCGGGGTGTTACAACCACTCTGCTTCTTTTACACAACACCTCTGTTTTTGCCGTACATAGTACTCTGTTTTGCAGTACAGAATACTCTGTTTTGCTGTATGGTCTACCATTATGAATTTATGGTTCCTTTGATCTCACATAACTCTAGTGCAAAATTTCTTCCAAAAAAGAAAAAAACGTAGTGCAAGAGTATTCGTATCCAAAAATGTTAGTCCATCCGTTTTTTAATATATGATACCGTTGACTTTTTTATTATTATTTTGATCATTCGTTGTATTCATAAATATTTGTGCAAATAGCTAAATGTATAAGTTAATCTTAAAGTGTTTTTGATGACAGATACAACGATATAAATTTCACGTTAAGCTACTAATTATTGTCATATATATTATTAGTCAAAGTTTGACCAAAAAATCAACGGTGTCATATGATTAAAAGTGGAGTGAGTACTATAGTATAATTCATGGTTAAATGTTTTTTCTTATTTTTTCCACAACACCTTAATTTGTTTGTGCCGTAGTACTACGCTGTTTCGGCTGTACGGTTTACCTTTAAGGTTACTGTTTTCTGACCTTTAAGGTTACTGTTTTGTCACAAAACTCTAGTGCTAGTTTATTCCATGTAAAAATTATTGGCAGTAATCACTACCTAAGATGTTAATATGGCTACTTTTTTTCAATAAATACAGTGTGCTGAGGTTCTACAAACGTAGGGCAAGTATTGGCAACCAAAAATCCTAATATGTTATTACTAACGCATTGTGCAGTTATGTTAACAGGTCTAAGTGCTGGCGTTAGAGCTGGCAGCGGCGTCGGCCTTTTGTTCCTGATCCGCGGTGCTGCCTTTTTGTCCCGCAAGATTAAGCATCGAAGGGCGAGATTGTTGAAACAAAAGTTCTTCAAGCAACACCGTGGGCATTTGTTGTAACAGTTGCTGTCTCGGAAGGCAGACATCGCCGAGAGGATGATCATTCCATTGGCAGAACTCGAGAAGGCCACAAATAATTTTGACAAAGCTCGTGAGCTCGTCGGAGGAGGACACGGTACCGTCTACAAGGGGGGATCCTATCAGACCTGCATGTCGTCGCAAGCAAAAGATCTAAAGTGGCAATACAAGGAGAGATGGCATGACGAGTTCATAAATGAGGTAGCCATTCTTTTACAAATCGACCATCGAAATGTGGTAAGGCTTTTTGGGTGCTGCCTTGAGACCGAGGTGCCACTATTAGTGTATGAGTTCATATCAAATGGACTCTTTACCACCATCTTCATGTTGAGGGTCGAACTTCATTGCCTTGGGCGGATAGGCTAAGAATAGCGACAGAAACTGCTAGAGCCCTTTTCTATCTTCACATGGCTGTTTCGTTTCCAATAATTCATAGAGACATCAAGTCCCATAACATTTTATTGGATGGCTCTTTAACGACAAAAGTATCTGACTTTGGAGCTTCAAGGTGCATTCCAGTTGACCAAACTGGCATAATAACCGCTATCCAAGGAACTTTTGGATACCTAGGCCCAATGTACTATTACGCGGGGAGACTCACTGAAAAGAGCGATGTTTACAACTTTGGTATTGTTCTAATAGAGCTCCTCACTTTTATTCATACAGATCACAAGAGGTAACAGTCTACTTGCACATTTCACTTCCTTGCTCTCTCAAGGCAACTTGGCACCCGTGTTGGATCCTCAGATTTTGGAAGAGGGAGGTGAAGAAGCGGGAGTTGTAGCTGCATTTGCAGTGTCACACTCAAAGCAGAGGATCGTCCCATCATGAGACATGTGGAGATGACCCTTGAAAGCATTCAGACATCTCTACTGAAGGATACATTGCCTGGTGTGGGCACAAAGATATCCAAGGACAAACAAACTATGGTGAGCTATCCAACAGGTGAAGGCCAGAGACAGGATGAGTCAAACAGACAGTACAACCTCGAAGAAGAGTTCCTTCTATCAGCAAGGTACCCACGGTAGTGACTTCAATGTGAGTCGACTTATGAAAAGGCTATGCTATGCTGATGTGCAAGTCCAAATATTTTGTAAGTCCAAAGGTTTTTGTAATGAGTCCGATGTGTTTGACAATTAAAACAATACATACTGTTATTTTTTTTCTTTTTATATTGCATCTGTATATGTAGGTATGATGACACAATTTGCGCATGTGTAGGTATCATGACAATCTTGTTGCAAATCCATCACTTATCTTTTTATTTTTTATTTTGGGGGGGTGTAATAAGGTCATTGATGACCCAATTAGAAAATCCTAAACATGGGCCTACTTACAGTCGCAACATCAGCTATCATATGCAGGCTGCATGCCATTAAGTGACACTGGACCGTACATCATTCATGAACCATCAGCTCCCCCGCCCACGGCACCAACCTATTGGAAACCCTATATTCTTGGATGCACCTACCGTCGACATTACTATAACACACGCATCCAAGGGCTGCCACACCTTCTGCTTCCTTTCGCGCTGCCTCTCTCCCTACTCCTTCTACAACAGCTACGCCACCCAGATCCCTCCTCCTTTTTCCTTCCCCAGCCCTTGCATAGCCCCCGTGCCACAGCACTCCCTACTCCCTCCTGCACCCCACTCGCCACTTACGAGCACCACCACAGGAGTGAAATTGTTCCAGGCGATAGAAGAAAATGTTCCAGTAGAAGGAATTTTTTTTCCAACATGAGCATGGCCTGTTCCATATAATTAAGGGCGCTTTTGGCGTCACCCGTCTAAAATTTAAAAGGGTCTAAACAAAAAAAATCTTTTCATTTAAGAGTATTAATTACAAAACTAACTGCAAAATCCCTGGTCTACACTACAAGAAAACGAGGCTTTAGTCACCAAGTTCTAGTGACTAAGGAAAATTTTCTTTTGTTGGTCACTAAAAGTTGATCAATTGTGACCAACTTTGAGATTATTGGTGGATAAATGGTTTTAGTGACCAACGTTATATATAGTGACCAAGGTTATGTTGGTTGCTATATAGTTTTAGTGACCAACATTTATATTTGTTGGTCGCTAAATACATGTAGTGACAAGATTTCAGCCACCACAATGTGACCAAGCTTGCTAGCAAAAAAATAGCTATTGTGACTAATAATAGGCATATAGTGACCAACTACCTTGGTGACTAATGCACATTTTTCTGCGATTAGACGATGGTTACTGTAGCATTACTGTAGCATTATTGTAACAAAACATAGACTAATTAGGCTCATTAGATTCGTCTCGTAAAGATGTATCTATCTGTAAAAGAATTTTGTCATTAGACTTTATTTAGTTCTCTTAAATAATAAGATTCTCTTTGATTTTAGAGGTCTAAAGTCTAAACACTAATACAAGGAACGCGCCGTAAGGAAGAAAATGTTCTGAGTCAGTCATGAAGATGGATTGCTGCAAGCTTGAACATCATGAAGGAGGGCATGGATCGATAGAGGAGACGCCCCGCCATGGCTGCCACCGTCTTGGCCTTCTCCACAAACTGTGGGCGTGGCTGGAAAGCGTGCATGGTGGGTGGATTTATTATTCCTATAGGGTCAGAATTTGTTCCTTAAGTGAAGGACGCCACTAACGGGCTACCGGTAGCCAGATCCTACCAGTCCAGGTACAACCGAAACGGAGGAACCTCTTTTCCGTTTCGACGCGCGTCACATCTATGGACGCGGGCGCTCCACCTGCACGCGTCGACGGCGCGCCGCCTCCTTCTGGCCTCCCCGGCGCGCCGCCTCCGGGCCGCCAAGTTGGCACGCCTCCTACTGGCCAACCGGGCGCGCCGCCTCCTTCTGGCCTCCCCGGCGCGCCGCCTCCAGGCCGCCGAGTTGCCGCGCCTCCTACTGGCCAACCGGGCGCGCCGCCAGCCGGCCGCCGCTCCAGCGCGCCGCTTCCGGGCCGCCGCCCTGTCGCTCCTCCTCCGAATCTCGGCGCACAATCTCAGGGTTGCGGCAATTCGAGCATCAACGACATGTGTTGCGGCGAACCTGCTACTGGACCATCCGCTGCGATGCCTCAGGACCTCCGCGCCAGGAAATATCACGGCCGCCTCTGCAAGCAACCTCCTTTGGTAACTGAAGAAGATCATGCCCTACCGGATCCACCTCCAGCACCTGAACCTATTAGGTAAATTCGATCACCCGAAGCTGTTGAAAATTAAGTTTGCATTGTATAGCAAAATTTGATCTGTGAGTTGCTAGTAATGTACTTGAAGTTACTTAGTTTCATATTTGATCTGTGAGTTTCTACCTCTTCTAAAGACCAGCAAAAGATGAGTTAGTTAATTCGATACTAGAGATGTGAGTGGCCAGTAATTTTCACCTATAATTGTGCTTAAAATTTCATAGAACTGTATACTGAACTTTCTTTTTAGGAAAGTTGCCTTAACCATGAAAGGAGTTGCTCCAAAATTGTCATAAATTGCTACCATATGAGGTTTCTGTCACGAGTCGTATTTTGTTGATACGAAGTGTACCTTCATCCCAGGTTGCAGACAACATCAGCTAGACGTGGTCTCGATTTGAATTTTCCTCCCCACGGATTGGACGATGAAGTATTGACTCACAATGCGCCGAATGTGGATGATTTTGATTACATGGTTCCTGGCGATACGGTCCATGGTGCTAGTCACTCTGAAGATTTCTTAGAGCAGTCTGCAGAAAATGATAATACTGCACCCAGTTCACATGTGGCAGCAACTAAAGAGAATACAGTTGACACTGGTGACACATTACCTGGAGATGGTGATGATGAAGATGGTGCAGAAGTAATGTCCACTCCCCCAGAACCATATCTAACACAAACATTTGATTCATGGAAGGCTGCGCAGAAGTACTACCAGACTTATGCTCGCAATAAAGGTATGTGACAGGAGAAATGGGAAATTGTTTGGACTTTCAGTTGTTTCTAGCCACTTTTTGCTGCCAAAATTGTGCACTGTTGTCATTATTATTCTCGTACAATAGTTCTGGAATTTGTAGTTGAAGTTTTGCTGGTTCCTTTTTGCTTGCAGGGTTTGCCATAAGGATTGCAACTTCACGTAAAGCTGCTGGTGATAATGAGCGGGACAAGGTGAGGTTTGTGTGTCACAAGTCTGGGAAGAACTCCGAGAACAAGACCGGACGTGTCGTCCAGATGAGGCGGAGAGATTTTGTGGAAAGAACATATTGCCCTGGATACCTAGTTGTGAAAAGAAGAGGGTTGAAGTTATGGGAGATTATCCAATACAATGGTGAGCACAATCATCCTTGCTTGACCAATTTCTCCCTAACAAAGTACTTGGCTGCGCATCGGGATATCCCAGAAGAGGAAAAAAAAGTTTATAATGATGATGTATGATTGCAAAATGGAGACCAGCAGGGCATATGAGCTTATTTCAGAACTGTATGGAGGAAGAAAAAACTGTCCTTATATAGAGAAAGATATGGACAATATTAGGACAGCAGCTAGGGCTGATATAAGGGGAAAGGATGTAGCTTCAACTCTTCGATACTTTGAGGAGATTAAGAAGAGTGATCCTGACTTTTTCTACAAGTTTGATGTTGATGACGAGAACAGGATCACGAATTTGTTTTGGATAGATGGAACAGCTCGCAAGACATATGGGTTGTATCGTGATTGCATATCTTTTGATGCAACATACATGACTAACCTGTACAACTTACCTTGCGCACCATTTATTGGCATAAACTGACACGGACAAACTGTGCAACTTGGCTGTGGCTTTTTACATGATGAGACAACTGAAAGCTTCGCCTGGTTGTTTGAACAATTCCTTGACGCAGTTGGTGGTGTGAATATCAATTTAATTACATGAACCAAGATTCATAGCTGCAAAGATGGGTTATGAATACGTGAACAAGGTAACAAATAGCGTATAGCGGGTTTGTAGCGGATAGGCAGCATAGCGGATAGCAGATAGCGGGTGCTATAGCGGGCGCTAAGTTCCAATAGCGATAACTTGAAAAAACACCAAAAAGTATGTTTAATAGTGAGTATAATATTACTTTTTCTCATGATAAAAATTATATCCACTCACCTAGTCAATTGTTGCTTTATACGGACAATAGTGTACTTAGCAAGGTAACAAATAGCGGATAGCGGGTTTGTAGCGGATAGGCATCAGTGTAGCGGATAGCAGATAGCGGGTGCTATAGCGGGCGCTAAGTTCCAGTAGCGATAACGTGTAATAGTAAGTATAATATTACTTTTTCTCATGATAAAAATCATATCCACTCACCTAGTCAATTGTTGCTTCAGATTAAGGAGCATAACATGAACCGATAATATTAGTTCAACTATTCTTCATTTAAAAGTGGTTTTTGAAAAAGTTATCTGACAATAAATTGCTATTACATCCAAATAGCGGATGCTATAGCGGTTTTTGAAGCGCTATAGCGGCTTGAAAAGTGAAATAGCGGACGCTAAGTTACAAGATGCTATTCGATGAGCGCTACCTTGTAGCGGTAGCGTCTAGAGACCGCTACCGCTATAGCGGACGCTATTGCGGCCGCTACGAACGCTATTTGATACACTGGGTGGTGTGGCACCAGTTAATATTATCACGGATCAGGACGCCGCAATGGCAGCAGCAATTGCTCAAGTTTTCATTGGTACCGTGCATCGAAACTGCAGGTGGCACATTATAAGCAAATTCCAGATCAAAGTGGCTAAACTGTTCAATACAAAGGAAGGCCTCGACAAGGATTTCAATGATATCTTGAATTTTAGTCTATCAAAGGAAGAATTTGAGGATAGATGGGGTCAGATGTTGACAAAACATAACTTGCATGACAATGATCGCTTCAGGCATCTATATGAGTTGAGAGCTCGCTTTCTGCCGGCGTATTACATGAAGAATTTCTTCCCGTTCCTCCAGGTAAATTTTTCTTATGCAATCTTCAGGTGATAAAGTTCTGTTGATATTGTTTGCTATTAGTTGCTATTGCTTGCTGAAAAAAGTTGAAGAATGTGTATTGAAAGTTGCCACATGTTCCAAAATGTTTGCTGTCTGTGATATTAATGTTACTGTAGGATTATAGTTGGCATATGTAGGTGTGGCTTGTGGGAGAATGGTGTTTTTGTTTGTGGTGTTAGAGATGCAGGACATATTGGAGTTTGCCATATTGGTGATTTGTTATGTTTGTTAGGAAACTTTCTAGATATTAGAGTTTGTAGTCTTTTGATGAATGCAGACAAATTACATCTTTTTTTTTCTTCTTGCAGACAACAGCTAGGAGCGAAGGATTCAATGCTGTGCTGAAACGATATGTAAATCCTATGAATTCAATACTGAACTTTGTGCAACAGTACAAAAAAATTCAAGACAAGATATTCTGTGCAGAGGAGAGGCAAGAGGCACAAACTAGCATAAAGCAACCTCGTCTTCATAGTGGATATGATTTTGAAGATCAGATGTGGCATATTTACACAAGGAATATCTTCTACAAGTTGCAGGGGGAGATACAGTTGATGACATATTACGATATTGATGATTTAGGCGACATAGTCTATCAGCTTACACCCACAAAAAGTGCACTGCACTATGGCATGACTGTATATCACGTTCAAGTGGATGCAGTTGAGGAGAAATACAACTGCACATGTTGTAAGTATGATAGAGATGGCATCTTGTGTGCTCATGTCCTCAGTGTGTTTCAGAGACTGAAAGTGAAAAATATTCCTGCAAACTATATCAATCTGAGGTGGTGCCAAGAACCACCAGAGGAAGAGAATCCGTTACTTGGAGAAAGCAGCTTGAACCAGCAGACATTTGGAATTATGAGCAACAAGTCAAAGAAAGTAGTGAGATACTCAAACATGTGTAGGGAATTCTCCAAAATTGCAGACATTGCCTCTTCAACTGAGGAAGGTTGCCAGATTATTACAAAGCTTTTTAGGTCAGCAAAAGAGGAGTTATCGAGGCTTAAAGGAGGAGGAAGAAGAAGAAGTGGTGTCGAATCAGAAGCTATGGTGCCTGTTGTTTCTTCTGATGCACACGAGGTGCATGTGGCCTCCGATGTTGCCCTTCTGGGAATGGAATCAAGTCAAGGGGCAATAGCTGCAGATCAATCAATGTTTTATTCTGTGGAGTCAGGGGGAGTCGATCTTAGCTGTCCTCAATCTGGCCCAAGGCGCGGCCGCAAAAGGAAGGCAATACAAGAAGGGGGGGACGCAGGAGCAGCAAATGGTGCTCAGAATGCGAATACAGGAATTAGTAACTTTTCTATCAATGACCCTGCAATTATACCACGAAAAGGAAGACCTAGGAAAACTAGGATGAAGCCAGGGATGAATGTTCGCAAAACAAAAAAGAACAGATGCAACCTATGTGGGAAAGATGACCATACGATCCCAAGATGCCCTTTCAATACCGATGCGCACTATCCCACTGGAGTTCAGCGTCAGCTCCCATTGTTCTGATATTACACATTCTGCAATTAGTTACATTGAAATTTTGAGGAGTTATTGGGATTCATTGAAATTACAAAATACTAGATTGAGATAAAATTTGTATTGCATATAATAAGTTGCTAGAATCACATTCGAAAAAATCCACCATATGTTAGGTTTGTTGTTGATTGCAGGTGAGGCTGGGAGAATGTTCTGCGCAGCAAAGTTGCTAGTTGTACGCAACTAATTGCTAGTGATATGACAGAAGTTGCCAGAATCAATAGATAAGTTGCTAGCACCTTGCACGCAACTAATTGCTCGCGAGATGACATAAGTTGCTAGAGTCAATCGTTAAGTTGCCAGAGAATGTGCGGAAGTTGCCAGAATCAGTCAGGAGGGGTGTTAGTCATGACAGTTTCCGCATTATAGTGGGGATGTTTGATGTTTTACCGAATTTCTAGTTTGTTGTTTACTGTGACATAGATACAGAATGTTCTAGAATCACTTTTTTTTTGCGAGGGGTTATAGAATCACTCTGTACGTTGCTAGAATCTGTTCTGCGCGTTAGGTCCTCAATCTGGCCCAAGGCGCGGCCGCAAAAGGAAGGCAATACAAGAAGGGGGGGACGCAGGAGCAGCAAATGGTGCTCAGAATGCGAATACAGGAATTAGTAACTTTTCTATCAATGACCCTGCAATTATACCACGAAAAGGAAGACCTAGGAAAACTAGGATGAAGCCAGGGATGAATGTTCGCAAAACAAAAAAGAACAGATGCAACCTATGTGGGAAAGATGACCATACGATCCCAAGATGCCCTTTCAATACCGATGCGCACTATCCCACTGGAGTTCAGCGTCAGCTCCCATTGTTCTGATATTACACATTCTGCAATTAGTTACATTGAAATTTTGAGGAGTTATTGGGATTCATTGAAATTACAAAATACTAGATTGAGATAAAATTTGTATTGCATATAATAAGTTGCTAGAATCACATTCGAAAAAATCCACCATATGTTAGGTTTGTTGTTGATTGCAGGTGAGGCTGGGAGAATGTTCTGCGCAGCAAAGTTGCTAGTTGTACGCAACTAATTGCTAGTGATATGACAGAAGTTGCCAGAATCAATAGATAAGTTGCTAGCACCTTGCACGCAACTAATTGCTCGCGAGATGACATAAGTTGCTAGAGTCAATCGTTAAGTTGCCAGAGAATGTGCGGAAGTTGCCAGAATCAGTCAGGAGGGGTGTTAGTCATGACAGTTTCCGCATTATAGTGGGGATGTTTGATGTTTTACCGAATTTCTAGTTTGTTGTTTACTGTGACATAGATACAGAATGTTCTAGAATCACTTTTTTTTTGCGAGGGGTTATAGAATCACTCTGTACGTTGCTAGAATCTGTTCTGCGCGTTAGAGTTGCTAGTTTCACAGCAGTAATTGCTAGCGAGATGCTAGATTCTGTCCAGAAGTTGCTAGGATAACTCCAATAGGAACAGAACTCGATGGAAAATGTTTTCCGCATGACAGTTGCTAGTTTGACAGCACTAATTGCTAGCGAGATGCTAGATTCTGTCCAGAAGTTGCTAGGATAACTCCAATAGGAACAGAACTCGATGGAAAATGTTTTCCGCATGACAGTTGCTAGTTTGACAGCACTAATTGCTAGCGAGATGCTAGATTCTGTCCAGAAGTTGCTAGGATAACTCCAATAGGAACAGAACTGGATGGAAAATGTTTTCCGCATGACAGTTGCTAGTTTGACAGCACTAATTGCTAGCGAGATGCTAGATTCTGTCCAGAAGTTGCTAGGATAACTCCAATAGGAACAGAACTGGATGGAAAATGTTTTCCGCATGACAGTTGCTAGTTTGACAGCACTAATTGCTAGCGAGATGCTAGATTCTGTCCAGAAGTTGCTAGGATAACTCCAATAGGAACAGAACTGGATGGAAAATGTTTTCCGCATGACAGTTGCTAGTTTGACAGCACTAATTGCTAGTGGCATGATATAATTTGCTACAATCAGTCCAGTATTATAGGTGGGTGGCAGTTGTTAATTAAATAACTAAAGAAGCTATAAATGGTACATAAGTTGTTGGAAGTACAAAAGTTGGTAGCTGTGCATACAAAGTACCAAATGAATCACTTTATATGCTAGTAAAAGGCATTTAGAACCGCCAAAATATTGTGCAGCAATTGACACTATTGTGCAAAATGCTGAAAAGCTCACGTTACATATCTGGAATTGGAAATGTATACTTTTACAACTGATGTCTACTCTCTACATAGCTTGTCTACTTTTCCTTCCGTAGTTTGGATATGCAAGTTTCCTCTTCCTTTCAGTATCAATAAAGAAGTACATTTCACATAGCTGAAAAAAAACAATTAGTTATGAGGAGGAAAAGAAATAAAGATATAGGTATAGGTAAATTAATTTTTACAAGATATGGAATTAGATCAAATACCCTATGACAAAAATGATTGCCATTCAGCTTCATTGTATTTGGAATATACACTGCTGTATGCGAACATCTTTCGGATCACAGGCATGTCTTCTTGTACAAAGTTTCTTATTTTTTGTCCGGTCCAAAGTTCAAGACACTTTAGCATGTATATTACATTCTCACAACTGCATAAGAAGCTAAAGTCAGGCTGTGGTGAACTTTTTCCCAAAAATGAGTGCATAAGTTCCTTGTATCAGTTGATAAATTTGCTAGTATAATCGTCTAAGAATGCATAAGTTGGTTGGTACAACGAGTTAACATATATTGCTAGCAGACATAATATAATTTCGTAGTAGACATGGAGTGTTCATTTCATGGGAAGTTGCGGCGATTTGTAGCAAGTAATGTAATAGTAGCTGTAAAAGAAGTGGACAGGTCATATGTCCTACCTGTATTCCTGCACAGGAGCGTCTATATGAATCACTGGGTAGTTGAAGATTGCTGGTTTAGATGTTTCAACATCCCTGAAACTCGTAAACCATAGAGTCTTGATTTTGGATATAACTCTGGCTGAAGCTTCAGACAAGGATTGATCTCTATTTGCTCTAAGTGGGTCAAGTATTTCAAATCTTTGAGCCTTCAAGTTGAGACATACAACAAACCAATGGGCGCTAGAAAGTTGTTCATCTAAGCCTGGCGCTACTTGAGGAACCGGAATCATGATCTATGATGACAGGGAAAAAAGTGCATCAGTTACACAATAACAGGTAAATGATAAAGAAAGTAACAAGTTGTTTTGCACATCAGAGTTTGACAACAAAAATTAAAAGTCGTAGCCAAATATTCATAAGGTGCTAGAATCAGCGCATAAGTTGCTGCTATCAGTTAATAAAGAATGCTATTATCACAACTTAATTTAGTAGGTAACAAAAATAGCTGCCAATTTAATTCGCTAATGAAATAATGTAAGTTGCTGAAACTAGTACAGAAACTGCTGGTGAGATAACATAAGTTGCCGAAATTAGTACAGAAATTGCTAGTATGGACGAATGATTAAATATATATGAGGAACGTAGGGATTTACCAGGTCATAATTCTTGTCAAGTCGATCTTGTTCATTGTAGCTTAGATGCTGGTGAACAATAGCATTCCTTCACGTCGTTTCCATGCTTCCTCTTTCTGTCGTTTATATCCATAACTACAAGCAAAAATTGTCTTCTAGAGTAGCCACATGAATGAAATGACAGTGTAGTAGACAATTGAACCAGATCAATTGTTGATAGTTCATCAATATCATCAGGAGGTTGTCCATATAAACATTACAATTGTTTTAGCATCAAAAAGTTGCTAATAAGTGGTATCTAGCAGGTTGCATCATGCTAATATTCTGAGAGACCAGAATTACAGTAACATGAGAAAGGATGCAACTATTATGAACAATGTGATGCAATTAACTGCATATTCTGTCCCTCCCTCCTGACCCTCCCTCCTTCCCTCTCTCCACTGTCCCTCCCTCCTTCCATCTCTCCCTGTCCCTGCCTCCTCTGCCTCCCTCTTTCCCTCTCTCTCCCTGACGCTCCCTGTTGTCCGACCCCAACACACACACACACACACACATATTACTATGTTCCTAAGATAGCCAGGGAGGATTTGAGAAAAAAGGTTTGGAGAATTGAAATTGTTGGAGGTGAACGGCTCTGTAGCCGTCATTTCGATAGAAACAGTTGCAAAATCAAGCAGGAAAAGTGGATGCGTCAAAACTGTACGTGGTAAAACGCGTCCGCGGCGCGATGCGCTACCTGCTGCGCGTTGTCGACGTCGACGCTAGCGCTAGCAACGGTGGAATCCGACGACTATGTAAGAGAACAGGTTGAGGATAGATCTGGATTGAAGGCGTGTAGGGCAGAGGAGGGCAGGAAGGTACCTGGTGAGGCGAGCCGAAGCACCTGCAGAGGAGATTGGGGAGGGAGACGGGGGAAAGAAGACGTGAGGAGGAAGAAAGCGACGCTGAACCTTTCAACTTGGTGGTGTTTTGATTCCTGGAAATGAAAGGTGGGTTGGGGAAATGAGGGGGTCCTGGAAATAACAGCATATCCCTAATCCAAACCATGCCATCATATCCCATACGATTTCCCTATCTCTAACCCATCTGCTATCCAAACTGCACCCTAGGTCCTTGTGACGTGGGCGTGACTTTATTAACTTCTTGACATTTTGACAGTGTTGAAACTTGCTAGTTGTTAAACTTTAGTAACTAGTTGTTGAACTAAAGTTGCTAGACCTGAAACCGGAGTTGTTAGTTCGTGCTCGGGTTGCTACGAGTCCAACAAAAGTTGATAGTACTTCAGTAATTGTTGCCAGAGTAGTGTTAAAGGACTTAGTTTCTTACGTAAGTCCACAGTTATTCAAAGAAAGTTGCGATCCAAAAAACCATGGTATGGGCATATGTAGCTCTCAACATGAAACGATTCTGGACAGATAAGCAAAGTTGCTAGTTGTTAAACTAAAGTTGATAGTAGTTAACTAATAGTTGTCAGAGTATTGTTGAAGGACTTAGTTTCTTACGCAAGTCGACAGTAATTCAAAGAAGTTGTGATAAAAAAAAGTTGGTACAGGCTAACTAATCAGGTATCATTGTGAGCGTGAAATTTCAGATATAGCACTCAAGAAGAAACAATTGTGGCCAGGTCAGGTAAAATGCCATCAACTCGTGCCATGTCAGAGAATGAATCAACTTGTGCCTCATACCATCATAGGGTTGTTAATA
Source organism: Eragrostis tef (assembly GCA_000970635.1). NCBI lineage: Eukaryota > Viridiplantae > Streptophyta > Magnoliopsida > Poales > Poaceae > Eragrostis > Eragrostis tef. Next base: position 70,362 of record LAPY01001893.1, on the reverse strand, counting down.
CCCCCACAAAACAAATTATGGAGCACAATTACATTGCAATTTGTAACAACTTGCAGTGCACAAAATAGATGTGACAACTTTATAGTATTTGACAAACATCAAGCTAAAACATGGAGAAACAGAAAATTACATTGGTTCATCAAATTTACAAAAGGAATACAATTTCATCAGTTAATGCCTTTCCCAGCTTTTCAATCTACAAAGGAAGAAAACATAAGTCAGAACTGTGCTAAAAATTCTTTTTGGGGGTGGAGGATATAATCCTACACATAGGAGGATACCTGACGAAATGTTTAGCAGATCCTTCCAATCAATTTTGTTACGTTTAGAAGTTAGCATATCATAGAGCAGCTTCTTTCTCATTTTTGGAACATCGTCGGATATGAATAAGGGCATCTTTTCTCCAGTCCATAGATCGATGAAAGCAAGCATGTAATACCCACAATCAATGCTGAACACGACAGATGTTATATACTTTTTTAAAAAAAAAAAAAGGTAAAGGAAAACTTGAACGAAATCAACTGTTTGTTTGTAGTAACTTACGAGTTTGTTTGGAAACAGATATCAAGGTATTGAATATCAAAGTCATCAATGGATTTTATTGTGGCTTCATCAGTATCGAAGTTTTCCTTCCACAGTGATTTAATGACAGAAATCAATTTAGAGCAAGTGTTCCTAAGATCCACATCTTTTTTGCCGCGTAAGGAGTCAAAAATTTGGAAGCATTTAGATTTCAAATTGATGGCAATTGCAAACCAGTGACCCAATTTTGACTCTTTTTCATTAGGAGGTTCTAAAACAGGGACCATGATCTGCACAAAATATAAAAAAGGAAGTCTTAGAATTAATATTGTAGATATTTGATGTACATAGCAACATGTACAGCGGGTAGAGATGTAACATAAGATGTGACATTAAAAAAGAATGAGGACTAAATTCTACGTAAATGTTGAGAAGGATGATCTGAGAGAACAATAACTGACCATGTCATATGCTTTATCTAGACGGTCATCCTCGTTTACCTCAAAACATTTCTTGACAAGATTTCGGTTGAGGTCGTCTTTCAACATTAATCCCTGAAATGTTCAGAAACGTCATAACAATTATATTAAAATGTACTAGTAATTAATAGACATCTGATAGCATCTTATCCGTTGCCATAAGAAACAAAAAAAACACTAACAAATTTGTTTTGATTCAGTAGAAAGTTGCAGACTAGTAACAAGCTAACAGTGAAACTCTAGCAACTAAATTAAACTTCTTGTAACAGAAAAGTTGTTTGAAGTGCTAGAAAATCATAATCAGTTATCTTCTCTTGAGCTGGTAACATGCATGGTTGACGTGTAAATTTTAATCATTTTTTGTATGATTAAATCGTTGTCGTAGAAAAAGAGCGGCAACAATTTTGTCAGGAGATAATAAAAACGTTCAAAATGAGTGACAACAACTAATGCTAGGTCACTAGTTATTCAAAAAAGTGAAGATTAGGAAACATCAAACTTTTAACTTACAGCAGCATATGGATTCCATACTTTCTTTCTCCTAGCTTTCATTGAATCTGCATAGGCAACAACAATAATATCTGCTACAACATCTGTCAGTCTTCCCCTTCCTTTTATTGCAGATGCAAGTTCTCCAAGGGTGATAAAGACGCTCTGAGGACCAAAGTTAATGACCTTCCTGCAGAATGTTGGCAATATTGAGTTTAGGTCATAAAAACAAAAGATTTTATGAAAATTGAAATATATTTACCTGTCGTCGCCTTTAGCATATCGTACTACTTTATCGAAAATTTCTGTCATTATAGATGTATGTTCAATCACTACAGGATGTTGCATATCAAACGATGGTGAAACATGAATGTCGTTCTGCAATGTTTAAAAAAATAATTTGTGAGCAATGCTGATAAGGCACAGCACACAAAACATGAATATCGCTGATGCAGTATATCATGAACTTTGCACAGCACACAAAATATCACAAATTAGCAACAGATATGTAGTGTGGCTAATGTTCCAAATATTTGCAGCAACTATTTCATAAATATGACAAAAGTAGCAACATGTTCCCTGTTTGAACGAGTGTCAACATCTAGCATCTACTTATCAGTTATCATAGAGATTGTAGATAATTATGCAGCAACTATTTCATAATAAGTGGCGACTTTTTCTTGTACATGTAGCAACAAAAAATACAGTATACGTAGCAACTATTTTGTATATACGTAGCTTCTTCTTCTTCTTCTTGTACATCTAGCATTTATTGAATTATTGAGCTTCTTCTTCTGATAATGCAACTATTTTGTGTTAGCAACTATCTAGCATTTTATTGTAGCAACTATTGTGTATATAAGTAGCAAATATTTCTGGTAGCAGTGGCAACTATTTCCGGAACATGTAGCAACTATTTTGTGTTTGTATCAACTTTTAGTTTCCAGTATCACTGCAAGCTACAACAGGTTTGACATGTCTAGTAACAAGTAACAGAAAAGTAGGAAACAAGGAGATTATTACAATTACATGGACAATACCGACACGGAATCTAGACAATTGAACTACCACATTGATTATGCATTTTCTTGATCATACCTTCATGAAACCAGCATCCTGGGATTTTGTTGTCTCCTTTGTCTCACTAGTACTCAGAATCATGACATCCTGTGCTATTGCGTTAATAATATGTTGATCATCATCAAGGCCTTTGTTCGTTGTAGCATCAGGAATTTTTGTTTTTTCTGGCATTAAGTAATAATCTTGGGATGAGAAAACATGGTTTGAAATATGTAAAGGGCTTATAGTGTCAAAGATGTCACCTTGAAACTGTTCTGAATGGGCCTCTTCCTTTTCATCCCTTTCTGATGAATTGGCCTCGTCCTCATCATCCTTCCGCTCATCTGAAACATCATGGTCTGACATATGACCATCCCCGTCTGATTGGGATGTTTCTCGACGTTTTCCATGAAGCTCAGAATGTTCATATCCATCTTTGTTATCTCCATCTGATTGGGAGTCGTCCTCATTATCCGAAAGGCCATCTGAATCTTCACTGTCATCATCCTTTTTACCATTAGACTCATGTGAACTAGTTGCAGCTGAATCTGCACTTTCAGAGTACTGGTTGCCACTAGACTCATCTGATCCAGTTGGAGCAGCAACATCTGCATGAGACATCGTACGAACGAAGTCTGTGACAAGCTTTGCAAAGCCAATACGCAAAGTAGAAACTGCATGAGCTAGTTTTTTTTTTTCCTGCCAGATCAAACAAAACAATAAATAACATTTTTTAAAAAAGTTGCAAGATAAAAAATGGGAATTGTAACATTTCAGAAAATTGTTGCTAGATCCAAAGAAAGTCATGATATCCCATGTCAAAAAATAAATATATACAACATGATGATAATTGCTAGCAAATCATAAAAAAGATCCTATTGCAGGCACTAGAGTTTTCCTAGTTCAGAATAGTTGCTAGATTTACATCAACACTGATCCCCAAAAACGTTAAGAGCTCTACTATATCCACATCTCTGATTCATACACTGTGGAATTTACCTTGTTACTATATCCTTGTGGAACATTCAAATTAATGAATGTTTGCAGTCCATGGTCGTTCCCTAGGACCAAGTGTGTCGAATCTTCAAATTCCCTTTTGAGCTGGGAAAAAAAATAGCAGCAACGAATTAGAATCTTGAAACAAGAAAAGATGGCTTATTCATGAAACCACCAATACCTTTAATTTTCCATACTTGTTATCTGATATCTTGTCCATCTTGATCACTTTTTTCACGAGCTTATTAGTCCAAACAGATGCTCTGACCTTTGCTTCACGGTCGACAATATTACCAACTTCTAGGGAGTCCAAGTATAAGATCTGGAAAAAAAAAAAGGATGAGACGTTAGACTAAGCTAATGACAAAAAATGTTAAGATGTTGAAGAGGAAAGGGCTAATAACATACGGTCAAGAATAATAAACATCCTGAAATGGTTTTCTTATTTGGATTATCTCTGAATGAATAAATTCCTTTCTTTAGCTTTTCAACAATGAGCTTGCACCATTTCAAGTTTTTTATCTCATTTACATCAACAATTGGCTGAAAGAAGTTGATATTGATACTTGGACTTGTCGTCGGACAAAGAAACGTGCTGAGACAGAAAACCATCCAATATTGCAAAATTTTGTCATCCCCTTTTTTCATTTTAGAAAGCTGAGTCTCAATATATTTAACTGACGGAGCTCTTCCTGAACTGTAACCAAAAACCTGTTGAAAGGTCTTGTATGTCTTTGAACCTTTCACCAACTTTGCATCAACATCATCACGGCCCATTGGTATACCAAACATGCGTTGAACAGCAGCTTCATCAACAGGGATGGTGCCTCGTTCAGGAACAATTAGCTCAGATTTCTCTATGTCAAAGATACTAACCAGCCAGTTAGACAACTTTTCGGGCACAAAGGTACACTTTATATCAAGCAGCCCTTGGAATCCCACTTTACGAATAATGTTCTTTTGATCATCTTTCAGGTTATTGCATATTTGAATAAGCTTTGCAGCAGATCCTTTTTTTCCTTGGCTTTACCTGATACAAGAAGCAAGCATTATTATGTCGCTAACTAACAAACTATAACTACATGCTGTCCTTTCTTACAAAATAGTATAGACAGGAATAGACATTTTTCATATATGCTGTTAGTTCAGAAATATCGATTATAAGTTGCCGATACATTTATGATCTATACCTCATCCACATGTTCGGTATATGTAGTGACAGCATGCTTTCTTTGGCGCTTAGAGCACCGAGAAACCTTAACGTAAGTGTTATCATCATGACCCTGCTTCCGTTTCTCAGAAGATTCATTCATGGTGAGACAGCTGAAAAAAAAAAACATAGGCATATGTTAACACGAGCTGACAAAAAATGGTGGAAGAAGGTGAAAGTATACAGCAAGAAAATAAAGTTGAAATGGCAAGAAACTATACATGTCTTAATCCAGCACAAAAACTAGAAAATATGAAGATTCTAATAAATGGTTAATGATAAATATACCAATGCAGGAACGGGATTAGTAGAAATGGTTAATAGTACTAATTGGTCTTTCCTTTCTGAAATCTATTGGTTTCTCTGAACTTATTCAACCTACTCTTTGTCTGAATTCCGGTAGAATTAGGGACAAATACAGTTGGGATGTATATTCTTCATGATTCAACATTATGTCCCAAAAAATACGGACAGAAGTTACCTTTACCATGTATTTGCTGTCCTAACAACAAAGGAAACCCTAACGTAGCTAAGTGTTTATAGTTGAAAAAAGTCTAAAAACACATAGAAGAGGCAAAAAGGCATACATTGCTACTAATGAATAATTCCTGGATTTCTTCTAAATGATGTCGTTTTCAATGAAAGACATCCCCCATGTAATGCTGGAATTACATGCATGAACAACTTGTTCATGGAAACGGTAAAATCGTAGTTGTTGCAGGTACCATGAAGACAGTTTTGAGTGAAGGGAGAATACAACTAACCAAGTGAATCTAAATACGAAGATGGGCAGAAATGTGGTTGAAGACGACGTTGTGCCGTGCCGCGACCCACCGTCGATGCCGCGCCCCACCATCGAAGGCGTCGCAGCGCAACCTCCGCTCCCGCCGCTGCTCGGGC
>LAPY01001893.1:45483-55525 GCA_000970635.1 Eragrostis tef | reverse complement strand
TGCCGCAGACAAAAAGTTGGGGTGGCGGATTTGAAGGTCGTCTGCCACTAATAAGTAGGATGGGCAGTGTCACTACACGCCGCCCCTACAGACAGTTTGTAGCGGCAGGCCCCAACTGTTACCCGCCGCCACAAATGAGGCCCATTCTCCAAGTTCTCGACTGCTATTTGTGTTGCACCATGATATCGGAATATGTTGGTGCCTTGCTAGAGGCATCATGCAATCATTTTTTTGGTTCATATTTACAATGTAACCATTTCTCCCAAAACATCTACAAGATTAATAAATTGTTCGTCATGTTCCACGAATGGAGGTGTTCATGTGAGATCAACTCAATTACTGAGAACACGTAAATCAATTGAAACTACAAAAATTCTTGAACTTATAATCTGGGTTTGCATACATTTTTTGTCGAAACTGAATATTTTGATGGACTATACAGAATTCCCTTGTCTGGGTACATTTCCACATGGAATCAGAATACTAATTTTTGGTTCAGATATATATTATATATCACAAATAAAAGAATGCCGAGAAAATTAAATGACTTTTAAGTGTCTTCGTCTCTTCAAATGAATATTTTCCTGGTACTACATACTGTGTTTATTTCTTGACGACATACTGTGTTTATTTGAGCATAGATTTTTTATTTCTATTTTTTTTATCTGCTGCATGCTTGGGATCATTTCTTGACGACGTCGTTGTGTTTCATCTGCGCTTGTTGCTGAGTTACACAGGGCCCATGAGAGGGCGCTAGACATGACAACCACGAACACGGCCACAGGAATGAGAAGAAATTCAAGTCGCCATCATCACAGACATGGTCCCATGAAATAAAAGATTTCTGCATATCTTCTCTTTTCTTGTTCTAATTTATATCTTATGTCCTTGAACACTGGTATTTCGCAATAAATTATTATTACTACTACTTTATCATCATCATCATCATTATTATTATTATTATTATTATTATTATTATTATGATGATGATGATGATGATGATGATGATGCAAGAGTTTCATTGCGTTGCTAGCTTCATCAAGAACTGAATTAAAACTGCATACAAAGATTACAATATAACATGACCCATAGCAAATTGTTTCATCTAATTAGAAAACCATGTTAGCAAGTTCAGAGACAACATTAAGTTCAACTCAGTGCACATGCACCAACGAATGACAAGAAGATAGGTAGCAATGAGTACCCGATGGAGCAAAATCAACCAGTTAGCAGTTGTCCATCACTAGCGTGTGCATCGGCTCCAGAAGTCCCTGAATATTATGAAACATTGTCCTTGCTGACATGGCTGATCGCGTCCTGTGCCAGTTCCTTGCAGTCCTGCAGCAGTGCAGCCATGGCTTGGTGATCAGCCAGTACGAAGAAGCGCAGCCCAGTGGGAGCAAGATCTTATTAGGCACCCGACGTTGGAACTTTCAGTGTGAGCCATTCTCCAAGTTGTTGTCTCCCATATGGTTTGCACCATGATGTCGGAATATGTTGGTACCGTGGTAGAGGCATCGTGGAATAATAAATTTCTTTTTCATACTTATGATGTAACTATTTCTCTCAAAACACATTTATCAGATTAATAAGATGTTTATCCTGTTCTAGTAATCGAGGTGTTAATGTGAGATCAACTCAACTTAATGAGCACATGTAAATCAATCAAACCTAGCTAGTTTACCAAGGTCATGTTGGCACTTCTGCATCTCCTTATGTCATTTCTCTAAACTTATTATTGGATGGCCGATAGAATTTGTTCCTTAATCGCATACCTATATGAAGGCAGATACATTCATATACCCAAGAAGGTGGTCCATTTGTCATTTTGAAAATAATATATACCACAAATAACAGCACCAAGAAAATTAAATAATTGTTCATGTATACAGAAGTTACAGATGATAATAAGATAAAAATAGGTCTCAACTAGCAAGTTCCCCAAGGAACTGTTGTTTCTTGAATATATCATCTTGATCTGCATATATGTTTGTCGAAACTGAACATTTGGATGGACAACAGAATTCCCTTGGTTGAGGAAAATAAAACACACACACACACGCACGCACACACGCACACACACATTGGCCATGGTCCCTTCATCATCGCCAGGTCCAGGTAATATGTCATACAAAAACTTGAACATGATGGTCTGCTGCCTCTCCTGCCGAATTCGACCTCTGTTACCTGCTACCTAGTTATCTCCCTTTAGAGGTTGCTAATGATGGATGGTGTTTGACATGCAAGTCGTGAGACTATCCTAAGAATTTCATTGGGCATCCTGGATGGAGATGGAAACTTAGACGGCCGGGTGCTATTTGTTGAGAGAGGTTGCTCTAGAGCATACGAAGCATCTCAACTCCAAGGAATCGCCACGGACAGGTCCTACATCGATATCATACAAAAGCAGAACCTTGTTGGTCAGCTGCCTCTCCTGCCAAATTCCACCTCTGTCACCCGCTACCTGGTTGTCTCCCGTCAGAGGTTGCTAATGGTGGTGCACAACTACTGCCAAGAAGCAGCCAGTGGTATGTGCCGCACTTTGCTGTTCAGGGTGTTTGAGATTCAGGTCGTCACACAGTACGAAGCATTTCATTGGGCATCCTCTGGTGGAGATGGAAAACTTGGACGGACGGGTTCTTTTTGTTGAGAGAGGTTGCTCTAGGGCGTATGAAGCCTCTGACATGCAAACTTCGGCATATCATTAGCGCCTGGCAAAGCATCGGAGTACCTTTGCCGGGATGTGGGCATGTATTCCATGTCTGCTGCCACTGCCCGTCCAAGTTTGGGTGTGTCGGTCTATGGCTCGAAAACGTATCTGTCCGTGGTCAGTGATAACGCTAGCAAGGAAGGTAAGAAAGTTTTGGTTGAGACGAAAGAAGAGGAAGCACAACCCAGTGGGAGCAAAATGTTGGGCACCCGTTGGATGTTCCCATCTCAACAATTCTCCAAGTTCTCCCCTCCTATCTGGTGTGCACCATGATAGATGTAACAATGTGGTGGAATAATAATTATTTTCTTACTTATGATGTAACCATTTTTTTCAAAGTATTCATGATGTAACCACTTCTCAAAAGCTACGAGCTTAAGAAAATGTTCATCATGTTCCAGTAACGGTGGTGTTCGGTGTGGCCTTGTGGCCTCTGCATTTCATGTCCAGAATTCTAATAAACTTTTGACTAAAGATTGCTGGATGCTATGTTCATTGAAACATTTTATTATTAGCTGTTAACGATAGCACCTTTTAAGTTGAAACATGTATCCAAATACAGATCCAATGAATAAAAAAAATATGAGACTTTCTTGTCAACAAATACATACTGCGTTTGAGTAATTGATTCTTCATTTCTATGACAAATAACATGTTCTTTGGTCATGGAAATGTGTTTGGAAAAAGTTCTTATGTGGAACTATTGAAAACGTATTTAGGGGGGAAGAATTGTGTTATGACCTCCTCCATAATATGTCCCCAAACATTGATTGGATATATGTTTTCACCTGTCTTTTAATTAAGTGCATCAGCAAAAGATTCAAAACCAAAAAATAAAATTCTTAGATTTGGTGCTTCAGAAGCTCTTACCCTATCAGGGGGCTTAAAATGGATCGAGATCGCCTGCCTGAAGGCACGAGCATACCTTCGCCATTCAATCGACCATCCACTCAATCATGCAGCTCCTTGCGTATGCACATACTTAACTGCCGAAGGAACAGCTCATCGAGCTACTGAGGCAGTTCTGACCTACTGGCTCAGCACACGCAAGTGTAGCTAGCAGAGAAATAGAGGGAAAGATATCACATTATTAATGGAGCTGCAGACGGAAAATAGGTAATTAGAGCTCTAATCTTGTGCCAGTCTATAGAAATACACAGATCACGACTTTGCAAAATGAAAACTATAAAGATCAGCTTCTCTCATCGCATCGGTCCCCACTTTGGCAGCCTAACGTTGAGATGCAATGAAGCATGCCATGAGCTATAGATTGAAGCAGCAAGGCATGACGAAATTAATCATTTGAAACTAGCTAGTTCCCCAGTCATGTTCATACTTATGATGTATCCATTTTTTTTTGCAAAGTATTAATCATGTAACCATTTCTCCAAATCTATGAGATTAATATAATGTTCATCATGTTCCAGTAATGGTGGTCTTCATGTTAGGTCTACTTAAGTTACCAATAGTCATTTGAAACTAGCTAGCTAGAGGTCATGTTGGCACTTAAACTTCTGCATCTGCTTATTATTTGGATGGCCAACAGAGTTTGTTCCTTGAACTCCTCTCTATGGAGGAATATTTATTCCTATAAACTAGTGAGTAAAGATTCGTTGATGCTATGTTCATCAAATCGTTTTATTATTTCCTGTTGATAATAAAACCGTTTAAATTGAACCCTGTATCTTAATACACATCCAATGAATAAAACAATTATGAGACTTTCCTGTCAAACAATTATGTATTGTGATTGAGTAATAGATCTTTTATTTCTATGCCACATAATATGTTCTTTGGTCACAGAAATGTGATTGGAAAATTTTCTTGTGTGGACCTAGTGAGATGTATTTAGTCAGAAGAATTGTGTTATGACCTCCTCCATATTGTGTCCCCAGACATCCTTATGTACCTCAACTTGCCATGAAGTTTTCAGATGAGAAAGGGGGTAGGGAGTTATGGTTAGCCTACGGAGGTAACATTGCTTTCGTCTTAGTGTAATGTGGTTGATCAGACCTAGTTTTCCTTTGAATTCTGATTTCGTTCAACAAAGAATGGTGGTCCAGAGGGACAAGTTGCAGAAGATAACACTGCTCAAGAACAACAACAGACACTATGGAAAATATGGGTTCTTATAAGTACCTTCACTCAAATGTTGAGAATAATCACTGGCGGAGCCGGTTTAGGGTCACTAGGGGCCCCGCCCACCCTGCGTGCACACAAGCTGTAAGATCGCCTGCTCGCGGGTGCACATGAAGGAAGGTGATATTAATCTGCTCAAAATTCGTCGTTATATATGGATATCCCTTGCACCATTCACTTGATCAGGATCTCTTAGCTATCTATGTTTGTACTGTCGCTATGTCTCCCTCCTTTCGGCCAAGTTTGGGCGCACTGGTCTGTGGCACAAAATCTTCTCTCCCTGATCGATGATATGGCTAACAAGAAGGGTAAGAAAGTTTTGATTGAGACGAAAGAAGAAGAAGCACAGCCCAGTCACAACAACAATAAGTCACTACAGCAGCGCAGGCAAAACTTCATAGTTGACTGTTACGTCGAACCTGCCTCTCAATCTACCTCTGAACCTCCATCTTCCTAATAAGTAGATTCTTAAGAGTATCCTCTACTTCTCTCATTATTGGCCTTCTTTCTAGATCAGAGGTACACCTCCTTGCAAGGACTGATACTTCTCGCACTTCTTCAATGTCGTCTACGATCTGAGGGTCAACTATGTCCAATAGGTTGTTATTTGCCAGCGACAATTTAAAATGATCAAGATTATCTCGCCGAGGCTTTTTTTTTCTAGTCACCAACTCTATAAGCAGTACCCCAAAGCTGTAAAAATCACTCTTATCAAAGAGTCTTCCTCAGCATACACAGGATCCATGTAACCCACGTTCCTGCATCCATCGGATTCGCGCAAACTTGTTTGATCAATTCCCATGTGCCTTGAAAGCCCAAAGTCTGACACCTTTGCTGTCATAGACCCATCAAGAAGAATGTTTTCTGATTTAATGTCTTTGTGAAGCACTGAAACCGAAGCAGCGGGATTTAAATAGGAAACGGTTTTTTGAAACCTCCGTTGCAATTCTTATTCTGTCACTCCATACTAACGAGACTTCTCCGTCAACATAAAGATGATAGGAAAGGGTTCCGTTAGAAATGAACTCATACACAAGCACAAGAATTTTTTTCTCCAGAATCTTCACCATATTTGTGTGGACCATGTGAGAAAGCAGTATAACTTCATTTAGGTAGGCCCTCCTTCCTCTTTGGATGGTTTTTTCACCTGTTGTTAAGCGAGTAGTTTCATGTTTCTTGATGGCCACAACTGTTAGGTCACGCATAATTCCTTTAAACACAATGCCTTGCCCTCCTTTACCTCAAATCCGATCTGTATCGAAGTTGTTTGTAGCCTTCTCTTTGTAGGTATGATAATGTTTTCCCCTATATCATTCATGTTATGTTGCTTCAGCTTCTCCATCAGGAGGGCGTGATTGCTATTGAAACAATACTCTTCTTTTTAGTTGCTTGATCGTATGATTTATAATCGGAAAGAGCCTAAACCAACAAGCACAAGTACTGCACCACCGCCAATCCCTAATCCAATGATTAAACCTCAAAACCAGTGTGAAGTTCTGTTTTGGAAAAAAGTTACCATGAAGGTTTGAAAACAAGTAAAAGCAGCACAAAGTGACTTGGTACCTATGTGGGAATCCTTGACTGAATGGCAGCCGCCATTTGCAAAGGAATTTCCATAATTACCATTAGGACAATCACTACAAGCCATGCAATTTTTTCCAACAGTGATACTACTGTCGGCCATTGCTCTCTGCTGTCGGAAATTACGGTGGGCGACAGTGTACTGTCGGGAATCCCCTGTCGCAGATGACCTTGTCGGGGATTCATGAAGTGGGCGACCGTTTTCAATTTACTGTCGGCATTGTAAATCCCAACAGGTCATTGCCGACAGTTCACTGTCGGGCACTAAGATAACGCCGTTAGACATCTTGGTAACGGAAAATGGTTTCCCAACAGCAGAGATCCATTTCCCAACAGTAACTGTACTGTTGGCAATTGTTGTACCATTTCACGGTAGCACAGGCAGCCATTTAGCATGCATATTTTATCAAAAAAATTAAGAACAATCTCAATTATCCTATATAGCCGCATCTCACATTGTAATAGCTTCAGTCAAAAAAATATATACTCCCTCTGTTCTTTTTTATATGACGCCGTTGACTTTTTTGTTCAACTTTAACCAACAATATAGACTTGAATAATTACTTTTTGAATATGAAATGAATATCATTGGATTCATCATCAAAAGTACTTTTAAGCTAACTTATACACTTAGCTATTTACATAAATATTTATAGATAAGACGAAGGGTCAAAGTAACGAAAAAAATCAATGGCGTCATATAAAAAAGAATGGAGGGAGTATTATTTACCAGCAATCTTTACAATGCATTATCGATCAAACACTTCAAACAAGAATTCAACGTTTAACTTTAACTGGCACATGTAGTGCCTCTGTCATAATCCATGCCAACCAGAGCTACCCTACTATCTTCAGTTTTTACATAACAAACATGACATGTATGCTCAGTATGTAATGTGCCCTAGGAAAACTCAAGCTGAGATTTGATCATCATTAATGCTGTTATTTGTGCGAGCATCTGATCTTCCTCCTCTCGCGACTTGAGATTTTGCTCGTGAAGCACCAATTTCAGATGTTGAAGTTGACTGTAAGTAGAGAAAGAAACAAGTATTTATTATTGGAAGTGTGGCCACAAGATAAATATTACAGGAAGGTACATGAATATCTGTCCTAGCTGCAATTCGACCCAACAGAAGCTAGTAAAGGGCAGTTCAGATGCCAACTAGACACACCTAATTCTACTTCTGTATCACCACCTAACAATCAATTGGTGCATGTTGTCAAATTAAATAAGATCACTAGCAGTAGTAGCTGTACTTATTTCCCATTGCACTACTTAAAACTTTCGGAATAATAAAACAAGCACTAAATCTATGTTACTGCAGTCAAAATGAAGCATGTGAGCACAATACTTCAAAATTTGGTTCTTCCCAGCATAGTAAACCAATCTATATTGCCAAAAAGCAAACTAAAGTTCTCATAAGGATTACCTGGCCTGACTCGGGGTATTCTTTATCGATCTCTTTCCAAGCTTCTCCATCCGAAGGGTGCACCATAAGATTGCCGCTGTTATGATTTGCGTGCCATGTCATGTATTTGGAGATTTTCTTTGACATGTACATTCTTTGTAGCCTTTGCGTGATTGGTAGGTACCTCAAAACCTTTCTTGGAACCCTGCAGGACTGATTTGTTGTAGTTGACTCCTCATGTCTTGGCTGACCACAAACAGTGCATTTATCCTTATGCTCATTCTCTTTATAAAATAGCATGCAATTATTTTTGCACACATCAATCTTCTTGTATGGCATCCCAAGACTCTGCACGAGCTTCTTTGCCATGTGAAAATTTCGTGGTATTTTACTTGCCACCTCTTCCCCGACGATGTCATGTATCAATGATGTGATCTCATTATAGCAAGCTTCGGAGACATTGTATTGAGACTTTATGGTTGTAAGACGGCCAACTATTGATAGAGTTGTTTGTGTTGTCTTCTCATGGACTGGAATATCATATTCCTCTAACAATTTGTAGAACTCAGCTGCTGCTCCATTTGGATCCTCCTCCTGAAAAACTCCTTGTGCAGCAATCTGAGTCTAGTAACATGTCATCCATTCGAGCCACATCTCCTGTTAAGTGCTCAGCATCCTCCACAACTTCAGCTTGTCCTTCTTCTTCACCATGAAAAGTCCATCGCTCATATCCTCTCTTAAAACCGTTTCGCAGCAAGTGCATTGTCATCTCATCTCTCTTTCTCTTATGTGAGCACCCACAAGAACTACAGGGGCACCTGGAGGTCTGATCTGTCATTGCGTCTGGTAACGAAAATGCGTGCTCAACAAACTGTTCTACCCCATTAGCCCAAACTTGGCTATATAACCTGCCTTTTCTTTCAGTATACATCCACCTACGGTCCCCTTCCATTAGAGCTTTACTCTTGTAAACCTGATATTCCTATTCTGATTTATATGCAAAGTAACAATAAAAAAATATGAATGAGTTAGGATTCAGTTTTCTAAAAACAAAACCTGTAGTGTGGTAGCCGCATATCCATACTAGCTAAACTGAATTTTCATGCCATATTACACAATCTAGTTAGCCACAAAATAACCATAGAAACTAAGAACCCATGCCATGTTTGTCCTGCTACTCAACAAACCTGGATATCTGTATAATTTGGCAATAATATGCTACCTTAACCTAACCTGAACCCAAAGAGACATTCAGCGCTACCTAACTGAGGGAGAAGAGGTATAGGCAGCTATGACGGCTTAGATAAGTATTATAGCTAGAAGAAAGCATGCTTGATGACTCTAAATCGAGGTCACATCTAAGAAATCATTAGGCATCATACTTCAGGCATAGGGGAAACATCACGTAACAAAGGGGAAACGGAGGCTCTGGGCTGACCTTGTGAAGGAGACGACGGAATGCAGGAGGCGGGCCGCGGTGTCGACGAACCGGGAGACAGTGGAGTCCTCGTCGGTGGCGGTGAGGCGGCAGACCACGACTTCGGCGTCGACGGCGGTGAGGCGAGGGACCGCGGTGGCGAAGATGGGGAGGGAGCGGAGGGTGGCGTCGACGAGCGCTTGGCGGAGTGCGTCGGCGTCGGAGCTGGCGTGATCTCGCGTCGCCGGCGGCGGCGCAGGCGCGAGCTCGCGTCTGCGGCGGCGGCGGCACAGACACGGCTGCGCGATGCCCTTGTCCCCTGCTTTTTTTTTTTCTTTTTCAGATTGGGTTTTGCAGCTGTGCGGCAGGGGTGCAAGAGGCAGACAGGTTGGGCTCCAGTTAGCTGAAGACGACGCCGTTAGCTGCTGAGTAACGGAAGCCACCTCACTGTTGGGAAATACAAGCCTACTTCGCCCATTCAAAATGCTACCGACAGTTTTGACTTAAACTGTTGGAAATTTGACATATTGTTGGCAACTTAAACTAATTAGCTACAGTGTCCAATACTGTCGGCCATTGCTTACAACTGTTGGGAAATTTCACAATTCTTGTAGTGAATTGCATCGAAAAGTTCCAGGGTAATTGATGCAGATTCCATAGAACGAGCATTATTTTTACCGCGTGCACTCATCTATGTCTACAGAAAGACATAAAAGAATTAACAGAAATTTAAAAATCTGGTGATGGAATGGGATTTTTTTTCTTGAATACGAAGGAGGGCTTCGT
>LAPY01001892.1:88319-101370 GCA_000970635.1 Eragrostis tef | reverse complement strand
TTTGCAACAGTTTCAGTTTCTAGCAACTCATACATCTATCTTGTGCTCTTAGGCTGGAGATCAAGCAGGACAATGAAGGATCCAATCATGTGCCTGGTATGGTGGAAGCCAAAGTTGAGAACATAAAGGAAGTTTGGGATGTCTTGAGAGCTAGAAGCAAAGCAAGGGCTGTAGGGTCAAACAATGTGAATGAGCACAACTGTTGTTCGCACTGGCTGGTCCTGATTTTTGTTACTATATAATGTATTCTTTGTGGACTGATTGTTTGTTGCCTAAATATTTTTGTAAAACTTTATAACTTTGCCCCAGCATGCTATGCACCATGGAGAGTGCAAAAAACCTGACGAATGGAGAATGTACAAGAAGTAAGCTTTGGCTGTTAGAACTAATAGATCATAAACTTAACAGGATCAACTAGTCAGTCATTAGATCACACCTAGGAACTTAATCTAATCACTGTAATTGACTTACCCGTCATGATCTTATCCACTAATTGTGGCTGTAGAGACTGTAGATGAAGCAGAACAGCCGCTGGTGTAGAAGAATCAGTAGATGTCGATGTAGATTGGAGGGACACCGGTCTTCCACACCTTTCAGCACCCTTCTTGATCGGTTAGGTTAGGGTAGAGAGCACCCTGACGGCTAATACGTGATTAACTCGTTGATTAGGGTAAACCATGGGTTTTCCCTTACTTTTATAGTGCTGCAGGTGCGGGGCCGGGCCCAAAACGTGGGCTGAGTGTTGCCTCCCGATCAAGGCAACTAACAAGGATTAATTGGGCTCAAAGTGGGCCTTTCGGTCCACTATTGACCGAGGTCAATTCCAACACTGGAAAGTACATCGTCATGTCCTTCTTGCCGTGTCGAAGGCGTCCAACTCGGTTCGCCTTCCTGCACGAAGGCCATGAGCCCCCAGGAGAAGATGACGATGACCATATAACCCCCTGCCTGCCTCGGCGTGCGGCAAAGTACAACACGCTGCACATACGGTTTGCATCCCCAATATCCCCGCTGCCTCAACTCCAAGGCAACATCCATATCTGTACCCTGCATTTCAGAAAATTTAGGCAGGCCGCGAGTTCCACCGGTAACTGGATTGACGAGCTTAAGATTATACTCCTCATCGCTAGTAACAAGCCAGTCATCTTTGCCTCCTAACCAGCTCTGCCCTTTCAGTTCGTCTGACTGGCACTGGAACCGCCTTTCGGGATCATAATGGTCCCAAGCGCATCCAGCATGTCCAGTCACCCTATACCCAAGGACACGATGCAGACCGAATTTCTCTGCCTCGTGATCAGCATCAGACTCCCCCGCCCAAGAAGAACCGCAAACAGATGTGATAAGCATGGGGAGGCCAGACCATAGGCGGTAGACCTCCTTGCAAGCTTCTTTAAATGACTTGCCAAACGTAAGTGACCGTAAAATGCCAAGGCCATGGCCATCAATTTTCTCCAAGATGTAGCACGCGACGTCTAGCAGAAGGGTGTCTGCCTCTGCCCCCCTGCCCATGCAAAATAATGATAATTAATG
Source organism: Eragrostis tef (assembly GCA_000970635.1). Classification (NCBI taxonomy): domain Eukaryota; kingdom Viridiplantae; phylum Streptophyta; class Magnoliopsida; order Poales; family Poaceae; genus Eragrostis; species Eragrostis tef. Next base: position 99,840 of record LAPY01001892.1, on the reverse strand, counting down.
AACACATATATTGATGAATATGAAATCAGGCTCTGTATATTTATCATGATGCATATGTGATGAAAATATATATTAATAAACCATTTAATTGACTGTTTGCATATATTAATTCAAAAATGATAAGCAATTATTTCACTAGTTGGGTGAAAATGATACCCCATTTAATCAACTATAATTGGATATATTAATCTAAATGTGAACAGAACTTTTAAAGTCTGGATGAGGCGCATAGATATATATGAGCTAATATACATGAGGACATATCAGGTGCACATAGAGTATTTGGTACATGTGCATAAACTTTTTAGGCTGTAAGATCTAATCTTGATGGCCTGAAATATTGGAAGTTTGGAAAGTCTCGGCCATTTTTTCGCAACCATAAATTCAGATTGTGTTTCCAAAAACATTTGCTTCACCAATTGAAAATTCTTACCTATGGTTTTAGATGTGTAGGTGCAATCCAATGGATCTCAATGAGTTTGTGCACATGTGCATCTAAAATGTTCGTGCACATGTGCACCAAATACTCTTTGTGCACCTGATATGGCCTCTTTAATGATGAAATCTATCAGAAGTATGGTGCGCGAAACATGAAATAAAAGCGATTGAGCTAACTTACATTCTTCTACGCTGGGAGGTCTCGCCGCCATCACCCATGGTGGGAGCACCAAAAACCCTCGCTTGGGCGGGGAGCTGTGCACCGCCTGCAGATGCGCCTCGAAATGCTACGGCGGAGTTACCGCCGACGCCGAGCGGACTCCTGTGAAATTCCTGCGTTCCAAAACGAGCCCTGAATTTTCATTAAAACGGGTCATCAACAAGCCAGGCAACCAGGCATTGTGTTTCACAACTCTTAGAAATGTTTATTGAAGAATAAGAAGAGAGAGAGGGTTGCTAGCTCTTGTTCAAGAGGCAACCTCTAACATTTCTTGAGACACTGACATGTGGGACCAATTATTAGTTTAGAGTTAATATGAACTCTTGTGCTGCCTCTTAAGTGATGTGGAGAGTCAGCTGCTGTCTCTACCTTTGGGGAGGCTCTTACATTGCAAAATTGCATAATCCCGAATATGCCACTGTGAGTGACATGGGTCCCACCTGTCACTGAGATGCCAATGGCATATACGGGATTTACTACAATTTTCTTACAATGGGCAGCCTGCATTTTCTTCTGGCGGACAGGCATCACTCGCACCATAAAGGCTTAAACGTCTTCATCCCGTGCTCATCCGCGCATCACTCGCACCACAAACTCTCACCGCGTCGAGCTTCAGAGATTTGCAAAAAAAAAAGGGTATCCATTTTCTCTTCATGAATTTTAGTCTCGTTACTCGTTTTGCTTTCCATATGTATGTAGGCGAAACATGGACAAGCGGAGGAATGAGCAAGAGAGGTGGGGAAAGCGGTTTGAGTTTTTGTTGTTTCATTTTTGATTTCTGCCATCGCCTCCGCTGTCGATTTCTTCTCATTTTACCTTGCTTTGGATCTCTGTTTAGGATACCAGCCGTCAAGAGGAAGCTGCAGGCCACGGCCAACGACCAGAGGAGGATTAAGCGGATGAAGACGAAGCTTCACCGCCAGATTCTAGCAGACCAGGTCATGATAGAAGTCGTTAACCGGTTCGATCTTCAGGCGAAACTCCTGTCGTTCATGGGAACTTCGCACAGCAAGCTAGGGGAACTAGGGGACTTACTGGAGCGAGCCGGAAGACCACCAAGTGAAGTCGACGAGATCATCTCCTTGTGAGACAGGCACCTGAGAAACCTAGAACGAAGTAAGCGCAATGTAACACTTTCAGTGGATGTTCCCGTGATTTAGATCACGATGCATTATATACATGTCGATTGTTTCTAAATTTGTTCTAATTCATTCGATGTTCTTCTAAATTTCTTGATTGTTCGTGTAGCTCTCAACAGCTGCCGCGAAAACGTCTCTGAATTACGGAGCTTGCTGGTGGAGATCAAAACAGCTGCGTCCGTGGGGGAAGACGCCGCCTCTGAGGAGGAAGACGCAGAGCGCAAGGAGAAATACGCCGACGCCGACGCCGCGGAGGACAATGACCCTGCCGCCGAGGAGGAAGACGCTGTCGCCGACGTTGCCGAGTTCATGTGGTGGTAGTTCGATAGTATTGTACCTGGTTTAAGCCGCGGCACAAGACTAGTTTAGGATGGGCCGGCGTGTCGAGCCATAGTTCGATACTAATTAGGTGGTGTTTGGCAATTGGGAAATGATGGGTGGGTTAGGGATTGGGAAATGCCCTTTGATAAAATGAATGGTTGAGATTTAATGTGATTGATGAATGAAGGTTCTAGATTTCTTGTCTCATTTCCCTTTCCCAATCCCAGTGTCCATTTCCCTATTTCCAAACAGCACCTAGCTCGATACCACTAATTAGTGCCTGACTCCCCAGTAAGATGCTTATTTTGTGGACGCGTGATGCTGATCACCGCCTGCTGTGCGCGGACCGGACATATCTTGTTCCGTGTTTGATTCATGCTTGGTGTATTTTGTTCCTGTGTTTATCCTTTCTGTATTCCAAACACCTCAAATTTTGTGTTCCTCTGTTTTGGATTTTTGTGGTTTTGGCATTTTTTTCTTTCCTCTGTTTTCTCTGTTTCTGTGCTTTTCATTCCTTTGTTTTAGTTCAGATAACCAAAAAATCTCCTCATGTCGCAGCTTCTTTAGGCGTGTCGCTCCATCTCGTATCATCTCCAGTATGGTACACGGGGTCTTCCACGGTGTGAACACTACACGAGACTATCCCGCGATCAAGTTCGCCATATTCCGGGAATATCCCGTGAGTAACTTGACAACACCAGACAAATGGTGCGGCACAAGACTAGTTTAGGACGGGCCGGCGTGTCGAGCCATAGCTCGATACCACTAATTAGTGCCTGACTCCCCAGTAAGATGCTTATTTTGTGGACGCGTGATGCTGATCACCGCCTGCTGTGCGCGGACCGGACATATCTTGTTCCGTGTTTGATTCATGCTTGGTGTATTTTGTTCCTGTGTTTATCCTTTCTGTATTCCAAACACCTCAAATTTTGTGTTCCTCTGTTTTGGATTTTTGTGGTTTTGGCATTTTTTTCTTTCCTCTGTTTTCTCTGTTTCTGTGCTTTTCATTCCTTTGTTTTAGTTCAGATAACCAAAAAATCTCCTCATGTCGCAGCTTCTTTAGGCGTGTCGCTCCATCTCGTATCATCTCCAGTATGGTACACGGGGTCTTCCACGGTGTGAACACTACACGAGACTATCCCGCGATCAAGTTCGCCATATTCCGGGAATATCCCGTGAGTAACTTGACAACACCAGACAAATGGTGCGGCACAAGACTAGTTTAGGACGGGCCGGCGTGTCGAGCCATAGCTCGATACTACTAATTAGTGCCTGACTCCCCAGTAAGATGCTTATTTTGTGGACGCGTGATGCTGATCACCGCCTGCTGTGCGCGGACCGGACATATCTTGTTCCGTGTTTGATTCATGCTTATCCGGTGCATTCTATAATCTTCAAGCGCCGGTTCCATCTCTCTTCTTGTTTCTCTGAAGGAACGCTGCGCGAGAAACCAGGAGCTGCCAGAGCACTCCTCTCCCATGCGCGCAATAGTTTTATTTTTCTATCCGGTTGGCGGGTCCCAACCATCAAATCATCACATTGTGCAATATCAGGAGCGGCTCTTGTCTAGAGATGTGGGTCCTACTTATTTTTCCTGGAGCGATCGGCATTGTGGAAGGCCTCATCAGGGTTATTTCTGTAGTGCGATGCATGATTTACACTGCAGTGATGTTGGTGGCCGCTGCGGTTCGTGAATACGGTTCCTTTCGATTGTTCTCCGTTCGCCTGTATGGCACAGCGAGTCTTCCCTGTATGGCACGCTACACGGGACTATCTTGTGATCAAGTCCGCCCTATTCACGGGAATATCCCGTCAGTGGTACCTGCGCTTCCCTCATGATGGCCTCAAGGACTGTGTAGAAACCGGCTTTCATTATGGAAACAATGGAGGAATTATGAATTCCTTTCCAGAGGAAAGGAATGGCTCCCTTCACAAAACTTAGGAAATAAATCATGCTTGGAGCTTCATTGCTTGGTGTATTTTGTTTCTGTGTTTATCCTTCCTCTATTCCAAACACATCAAATTTTGTGTTCTGTTTTGGATTCCTGCGGTTTTGGCACCTTTTTCTTTCCTCTGTTTTCTCTGTTCCTGTGTTTTTCATTCCTTTGTTTTGGTTCAGATAACGAAACAATCTCCTCATGTGGCAGCTTCTTTAGGCGTGTCAATCCATCTCGTATCATCTCCGGTATGGTACACGGGGTCTTCCCCGGTGTGAACACTACACGAGACTATCCCGCGATCAAGTTCGCCATATTCCGGGAATATCCCGTGAGTAACTTGACAACACCAGACAAATGGTGCGGCACAAGACTAGTTTAGGACGGGCCGGCGTGTCGAGCCATAGCTCGATACTACTAATTAGTGCCTGACTCCCCAGTAAGATGCTTATTTTGTGGACGCGTGATGCTGATCACCGCCTGCTGTGCGCGGACCGGACATATCTTGTTCCGTGTTTGATTCATGCTTGGTGTATTTTGTTCCTGTGTTTATCCTTTCTGTATTCCAAACACCTCAAATTTTGTGTTCCTCTGTTTTGGATTTTTGTGGTTTTGGCATTTTTTTCTTTCCTCTGTTTTCTCTGTTTCTGTGCTTTTCATTCCTTTGTTTTAGTTCAGATAACCAAAAAATCTCCTCATGTCGCAGCTTCTTTAGGCGTGTCGCTCCATCTCGTATCATCTCCAGTATGGTACACGGGGTCTTCCACGGTGTGAACACTACACGAGACTATCCCGCGATCAAGTTCGCCATATTCCGGGAATATCCCGTGAGTAACTTGACAACACCAGACAAATGGTGCGGCACAAGACTAGTTTAGGACGGGCCGGCGTGTCGAGCCATAGCTCGATACTACTAATTAGTGCCTGACTCCCCAGTAAGATGCTTATTTTGTGGACGCGTGATGCTGATCACCGCCTGCTGTGCGCAGACCGGATGATAGGGTTGGACGTTTCACCGGGCTTCGCGCGAACCGCGAATACACTGTATGGCGTGTCAATTCTGGGGATGTTCCCCGATATGGCGTGTCAAGATGTTCCCGTGTATTGCGTGTTTGAGATAGCGAGTCCACCTCTGGACACCGGTGTCTCGTTGAGGGGATCTGTGATCTGCGCTGGATGTATTAATCTCTTGATACTCAAGCATCACGGTAATTGCAAAGTATGATTTCCTTGTTATAAGCGTCCTGGAGAAGAAAGAATAACAGACTTAACTTGGTGCGCGTTTGATCATGATTGTCAACATATAATGTGCACCGTGTTAACCTATGAGTGGCTGATCATCCTCTCTGCCAGCGGGGAGTAATATGGTATGAGGAAAGGCATGGTCACATCCAGCTACTCGCGAATGAAATGATAATTGAGAAAGCGTGCAGATTCTCTAACTTATTACACGTAACAGGAAATATTTCAATGATTGTAGGACTATGATCGTAGCACTAGATGATCCCTGATCGAAACCATAACCATACAAATCCGGATTCAATCTTGTTAGCCTGCGACTCAAGTGGGAATAACTCAAGTGGGTGAGGAGCTCATGAAATGAAACTTAATGGCTTCAATGGTGGTTTCAATGGGGTTCTAGATGAAACCAGTTCCTTCTCTTTCTTCATAAATCTCATGACACCTCAACATCTTTGCCTATGTGGTACCTCATTAATTGAAAATGAAACTCCCAATAAGAGTAGCCTGAGATGGTGAATGCAGGAACCGTTCTCCGATAAACTCGTCCAATCTTTATTTTACTGCAAGGACGCTTCTCGGATAACACTCCCGAGTCGAGTTATGGTGTAGTTGAGATGAGAGTCGAGTTCATTTTTACCAGGTTAGTGTCTGTTGGGGTCGATTTGTACAGGATTTGGGTTGATTTTGTTTCAACGATGTTTTTTCTTCTAGTATTTAGCACTATGCATGTTGATGGTTAGGCTGGGTGCATATTTATCCCGTGTATTCTATGTCAGTTCCAGGGACGTTCCCGTGTTTGTACACGACCCCGTCGCTCGAAAACGTCACAAATTCACAATGTAGCTGCTGCAAAATTTTCACCAGCCCGCCGAAACATAAGGAGCACTTTCAAAATTTCACCTGTGATGCAAAAAGTCCATGTTGTCCCTTCCTCTCCGCACTCATCCGTGTTCTTTTCCCGATCGACGGCCAAGGGTCTTTTGGTAAACTATGCCAAAGGAAGCCATGAAAGTGCGCTGAACCTTGCCCTCGCTACCAAACCAAACCAGATCTCGCCTCCATTAAAAAAAAAATCAGATCTCGTCTCGCTCTCACCGCTCCCTGCTCCAGCTTACCTTGCCGCCGTTCCCTAGCTCCACCTCCGTGTCCGGCCACTCTTTGTTGTATGCAACCACGCTCTGCCCTTCTCCAAGACTTCGATAGCACCAGGACGGAATCCGGCGATGGCAGGTATATTGCTTCCATCTTTGTAGGGGATGCTGATTTGTTTATGTTTGTCGTTTTGGGCATACGACTGATATTTGTCTCGACCTGTATTTGAAACATCAATCTCACACAATATGTTTTACGAATGTGTAGCGGATGTGGTTCACCATGTAGAGGAAGAGACCAATGAATATGAGCTTCAACGACTGAAAATAATTGCTGCAAATCAACAAATGTTCAGAAGCCTTGGTCTGCCAGGGACCCTAAACAGAGACAGTAGTAATAAGGTTTTAAGTTTTTCGCACGTTTCTGCGGTCATTGTTACAGTGTTAATTACTTGTTAGTACAATAGTCATTGCATAGCTAATTTTTCTTCCATTTTTCGTGTCGATGCCTTACAAGTTCCTAAGGGGAGAGGGCGGAAGAGGTCAACGCAGGATCCAACCAGTCCTGAGATGAGAGTCGAGTTCATTTTTACCAGGTTAGTGTCTGTTGGGGTCGATTTGTACAGGATTTGGGTTGATTTTGTTTCAACGATGTTTTTTCTTCTAGTATTTAGCACTATGCATGTTGATGGTTAGGCTGGGTGCATATTTATCCCGTGTATTCTATGTCAGTTCCAGGGACGTTCCCGTGTTTGTACACGACCCCGTCGCTCGAAAACGTCACAAATTCACAATGTAGCTGCTGCAAAATTTTCACCAGCCCGCCGAAACATAAGGAGCACTTTCAAAATTTCACCTGTGATGCAAAAAGTCCATGTTGTCCCTTCCTCTCCGCACTCATCCGTGTTCTTTTCCCGATCGACGGCCAAGGGTCTTTTGGTAAACTATGCCAAAGGAAGCCATGAAAGTGCGCTGAACCTTGCCCTCGCTACCAAACCAAACCAGATCTCGCCTCCATTAAAAAAAAAATCAGATCTCGTCTCGCTCTCACCGCTCCCTGCTCCAGCTTACCTTGCCGCCGTTCCCTAGCTCCACCTCCGTGTCCGGCCACTCTTTGTTGTATGCAACCACGCTCTGCCCTTCTCCAAGACTTCGATAGCACCAGGACGGAATCCGGCGATGGCAGGTATATTGCTTCCATCTTTGTAGGGGATGCTGATTTGTTTATGTTTGTCGTTTTGGGCATACGACTGATATTTGTCTCGACCTGTATTTGAAACATCAATCTCACACAATATGTTTTACGAATGTGTAGCGGATGTGGTTCACCATGTAGAGGAAGAGACCAATGAATATGAGCTTCAACGACTGAAAATAATTGCTGCAAATCAACAAATGTTCAGAAGCCTTGGTCTGCCAGGGACCCTAAACAGAGACAGTAGTAATAAGGTTTTAAGTTTTTCGCACGTTTCTGCGGTCATTGTTACAGTGTTAATTACTTGTTAGTACAATAGTCATTGCATAGCTAATTTTTCTTCCATTTTTCGTGTCGATGCCTTACAAGTTCCTAAGGGGAGAGGGCGGAAGAGGTCAACGCAGGATCCAACCAGTCCTGTTACAGGCGGAAGAGGTTCCAAGAGAGTGTTGCCACCTCCTCAAGAAGTCAGAAGAATAACTAGGCAGCGGGCAAGGGAATTGTCTGCTGCAAACCTTGTCGAAGAAACACAAGAGGACAGGAGCCAAGTGCATGATGACGGCAAGGATCTCCTTTGTTGTTGCTAGATATTATTTGCTCTATTGCTGATAGCGGCTTAATGACTAACACGTGATTGCAATTTGTTAGAGGAAGAAATCAGAACTACTCCAAAGGGCCCAGGAAGATCTGGGAAAGATCTGGAAAGGATCAACAAAGGAATGCACATGAAGTTGCCAATCCACATTTCCGAAGGCAAGAAACGGCCTAAAGTACCAAGGCAAGCTGCAAAGCTTGCAACTGAGGCCGGCATCGTACTGCGGAGGCACATATACCAGTCCTTCCTCGCTGGAACAAGTTGCAGCATGAGCACGATCATCTTTCTAACTACATCAAAAAAGTTTTCGTACGTATATCAGTTCCTGGTCAACACTGTAGGGAAGTTCTATATGATTTGCTGTACCAAACCTGATAAGCTCACGGTTGCATGATCTTTTCATACAATTTTGGGAATAACTTTGATTTCCTCTGTACTAGGTGCAATTTTCCATGGACACCACCAGCAAATCAGTGATTTCAGCTTGTGCTGACATGCTGAAATCCGGCCAGCGTCAAATGAGATATAAGCTGAAGAAGAAGTACTTCGATAATGTACCGGCGAGTCAACGGATTACCAAATCACCTGTGTCGTCGATGGATGACAACCAATGGGCAGAACTCCTGAAGTTGTGGTCAAGCCCACAGCACATGGTATGGCAGAACTTAAAAGCGCCTCGTTCCTTGTCAGTCAACCTAATGTTAAACAGTTATTTCAAGATGCCATCAGATTTTAGAGTAGACATACAATTATGTTGAACCCATACTTTGTTCTGCTCTACTGGTTCCCTCGGTCGTGACTTTTTTTTTGTTATAGACTTAAGTGATTTGATATACTACTGCTTGTTTTACTCTTAATTAAATGTGTTCATTGCACAAAAACGCTAAAGTGATGCTGGACGTTAGAAACACTGTATCTTTTTTATCGCTCACAGAAATGCGCTTTTTGCAGGAAACGTGTCTTGCAAACCAGTGGAACTGTGATAAAGTCCGGATGTTTCAGCGCACAGGCTCCTGGTGCTATGTTGCACAGGCCCATGCCGTGGTAAGGAACTAGTTAATCGATTCCTTTGATTTCTTCTGATCAAATTCTTTTAAACATTTCTTTGCACATGATTTTAGAGAGATAAATTCAAGGATGCAGAGCCCACTGCGGTGGACCTGTTCAGGGAGTTTCATTCATCACAGAAAACTGGTTCTGTTAGTGAGACCACTACAAGAGAGTTGGCATGTAGAGGCAACTTTTTTATTTACTAAAATGCCTCATAAATGCCTCCTCATGCATTGTCTCTAGGATTGTAGAGACATTTTTCTAATTGCCTCTTTAGAATTAGAGACATTTAACTAAAGGCATTATATAGTGCCTCAATAAACATAGAGGCACCTTTTGGTTGCAATGTAAAATATAAGAAAAACCAAAAGTCTTGTAGAACCAATCCTTAAACTCAAAGACCTCTTGTCTCTAACTCGACTTTGCTAGCCAACTCAACCTCACATCACATCTTTCACATGTTAAGAGTATTATTATTATAACTAGTCCATAAGATGTCTCAAACCTCTAAAATAATGTCTCTACGGAACAAATAATGCCTCAAACAATGTCTCTACAACTTTTAGAGACGTTTTTGAAATGTCATAAAGAAAATGTCTCTTTCTATTCGTTATAGACATTTTAGAAAATGCCTCTAAAGTGCCTCTACCATCAGTTCTATATAGTTTCCATTCGAATATGTCTCTATATTTGAGGCACTTTTCAAAGTGTCATAATAATTTGCCTCTACACTACAATATGACAATTTATAGAGGCAAATTAAAAAATGCCTCTAGCAAAATGCCTCTACAAGAGGTTTTTGTTGTAGTGGACAGTTCAGAAAGCTCTTGTAAGTGCTTGTTTCCTTTCCATGTCCTCTTATGAATGTCCAGCACTGTAAAAATCTGTGAACCAGATAGAACTTTGACCTGTCACCCTTGTTTGCTAGGATGATATGGAAGCGATGATGGAAGAACCTGTACGAGAGGGAGAGGAACCGATGTCTCCTGGTCGTGCTGTTCGTGAAGTTGTTCGTGCAAGTACCTTTCTTGAAGTTGTGGGCCTACAATCAAAGAAAAACTCAGAGTTCCCGTTTGTTCCCAGTTAGAAGAATTGATGGCTGAACTTAAGCGCGAGAAAGCTGAAAGTCGACAAATTGAACAAATAGTTGAACGACAGAGGAGGGAGATCGATGCCTTGCGGGAGCAAGTGCAAGAAGCAAGAGACTCAAACCACTCTGTGGAAGCGCAGTTAGAGCACTTGAGGAAGGAATCAGCAGGAAAGGCAAGCATGATTGCTTGCCTCATGTCTAATTTTGAGGGTGGTCAGGTTCACCCTTCATCTCTGACATTTAAATGATTTTCTATTCTGATTTGTTTTGGTGTGATTACTGAATTCTCCGTTCGTGGGTCACCATTTTGTAATCTGGCATCATTTTCGTGATCTGTATGGAATGTGAACTCCCACATCATTTTTGTTTGCCATCTTCTATGTATTTAACATGATAAATTTGGCATCTGCTTGTGACGATCCAACCTGATATGATTTGTGACGAAATAGTTGGCCTCACATGGGCCCGCATGAGGCCATTTATGTGCTGGGTCACGAACCGCGAAATGACACGTGGACTAACCGCGAAATGACACGTGGACCAACCGTGAAATGAAACGTGGACTAACCGCGAAATGACACGTGAAACAATAGAAAAAAGACACGTGAACCAGTAGAAAGTTGACACGTGTTTTGGACACGTCATCATGCTTATGTGGCAGCCCTGCCACGTTGGGTGCCATGTCATCATGCCATCGTGGCAGTATACGTATACAAAGTACCGTATCATACCCTGGCTGCCCGAATAGTGAAAACATCGTAAATCACGACTGGCCACGCTTGACTGCTGACGGACCCTAAAAGGTCATAAATCGCGATTTATGACGAAAAATTCGTCACTACGAGCAGTCGGTGACGCATTAAGAACGTCACTAATCAGCACATCTGTTCTAGTGTAAGCAGGAAAGAAATAGAGTTCAGTTTAGGGTGCAATAAGCTAATCCAGGCTCCAGATACTCTGAACCCATTCACCGCTCCAGATCCGTAGGTTTAACCTACGTTTTAAGTCACAGCATAAGTGACGAAATCAGGCAACCGCATGCCCTGAACCCATTCATAGCATAAGTGATGATATGCGGACACCAGGGATATTTATAGGGTCCTTAGGACAGGGGGGTCTTTATAGCCGAAGGTGGAGTGGCGGGCGCGCCAAGGCAGGCCGGCCGGCCTACACGGGGGGCCGCCGGCCGTCCATTGTGGCGGT
>LAPY01001892.1:68524-78980 GCA_000970635.1 Eragrostis tef | reverse complement strand
AGCCCGACGCCGCCGTCTCCAGTCCAGGTGAAGCTCCCGCAACTCCGACGGCCAGCTCACCCTTGGTAAGTTCGATCCCCTGTTTTCGCAAAAGGTTCCATTAGGTTCGATCAGGGTATGTTGGGTCTATTTTTGTTGAGATTATAGTTGACAATTTTTTTTCCCCATTGAGTACTTTTCACTGCTAGGATTACCACTGCTAGATCTGTTGCATTTCTTGTCAACCGAGATCGATCCAAAGATTTCGGATTAGAGTTGCTTCTTAAATTTTGGATGGGGAAGTTTTACTTTCGCCGCGCCTTTGGACTCTGTTCATGCAGTTGACCGATGATGACGGGGTACCATCCGACAATGACGTGCCGCCGTCCTCTGAGTACGTGCCGTCGTCCGACGATGAGGCGGACGATGACGTCCCTTCCTACTATGGGGTGTCGTCTATGGAGGAGGAGGAGGATGAGGAGCGGGAGCAGGAGGATGAGGATGAGGAGGAGGATGAGGAGCAGGAGGATGAGGAGCAGAATCTGCCGCCATCGGCGTTCACCAAAGAGCCTGATTGGCGCGGCATCGACGAGGATAGCGAAAGGGTCTGCCACCATGGCTTGCCACTACGGCGCAAGGTGTGGTGGGGAGGGAGGAACAGTGGCTGGCGCTTCTTGGGTTGTCAGCTAGAGGTGAGTTCATTCACGGGTAGTACTTCTTCACGGCCATGCTCTCTTGCTCTCTTTTTGTTGTAGTAAATTGTTGTAAAATGTGCGCAGGAGTCCCCGTGCGCATTCTTCTGTTGGCATGATAACGCATGGGCGGCGAGGGTTCAGAGGACCATGAACGACCTATGGACGCTGGGGTCGGTCACCGTCCATATGGTGACAGAGGCTAGACAACAGCTGAGGAGAACGGAAGACGAGCTCGAGGCTGTGAAGAGTAGCAAGGAGGAAGAACTCGCGGCGGTGAAGAGGAGGAACGCGGAAGAGCTCGAGGCGGTGAAGAAGGCATTTGGTAATGGCATCGCTGCAGATAACACAGCCTGGATAAAGCGTGCATGGATGGCCGCCACCGTCGGGCTTGGTGTGGCCATGTTCGCCTTTGGTGTTTCGGTCATGTTGGGGATGTCAACCTCTAGCTAGGATAATATTTAGTCGTTGTAATTCCAATTAGTCAGCGGCTCAGGGCGCTAGCTGTCGTAATAATCCAGCTGGTGGGCCTTTTGAACTCTTCTTAAGACGCTAAATCCTAATGTAATTTGCGTTGTATATTTTCCTCAGTTTGTGCGTGAAGTGGAACCAGAACAGAGGAAGTAGACACTCCATGCATGCATGCAGTTGACCCGGTCATTCCTTCTCTGGCCTGCCTTTCACTAGTCAATGAGCGCATGCAGTTGACCCATGAAAGAAGTTCCTCACTGCTTTCCGGGCCCCACACGCCGCTCCTCCCTGTTCCACGGCTCTACTATAAAGTAAAACAAACCAGGTCCACAGAGGCCTCACTACAGTAAAGACTCTGCTTCTTCTTTGTTCCCATTCCCGCCGCGCACCGCCGCTGTTAACTGCGCTCGGTTTGCACAGTTCAATTTGGTCTTAGGTTTGGGATTAGCTGTTTCTAAAAATCAGAATGAAAAATGTTATGCAGCCCGATGATTCTGATGATGACTCGTCGTCTGGTGGTGGTGGTGGTGGTGGTGGTGATGATGATGACGACGACGACGACGACGACTACGAGTCGTCCTCTGATGAGGAAGAGCAGCCTCGGGAGTGGACGGATGAACATGGATGGAGCGGTATCGACGAGGATTCGGATGTGCGCTTTCGTTGTTTGGCATGATGACCCATGGAATGAGAGGGCTCAGAAGACCATCAAGGAGCTATGGGAGATCAAGACAGTCAGCGTGCGCGTGATGGACAAGTTTTATCGGCGGATGATGAGGAAGAAGGCAGAGCTCCGGGCAGTGAGAACGGCATTCCGTCATGGCATGGCTGGAGCTAGTGCTGACGAGATTAGGCGTGCATGGATGGTGACCACCATCGTCCTTCTTGTGCTGGTCTTGGTCATCCTCAGGATGTCACCAAGCTCTAGATAGCTATGACTTCGCTCTGTTTGTTTTTCCTCTGTTTTTCCCGTGACATTGGATCCAGAACACAAGAAGCCATTAGTAACTGTGTGTTTTTCCTCTGTTTTTTCTTCAATGCATGACTCATTTTCCCAATGGACGCATGCGGTTGACTTCTCGAGGACTCCCAATTCCCAAACGCATGTTTAAGTTTACCCTCTGACATTGGATCCGCTGTGTTCCACGGACCGCGTTTCATTGACATGGCTGGAACCCAGTATCGTGCAAACGCAACCGCCTGGCCGTCTCCTTCGCGGCAGAATCATATAGTAATAAATTGGACCGCTTCATCAGTCCAAAGCGTTGCCTCACTCCTCGCTATCCCACTTCGTCGCACTCCTCGCTCCTCTCATCCTCTGTCGTTGCTCAGATCTTCCATGTATCCAGCGGGGCAGTCCTTCAGCCGGCGTCACTCCCGTCGTGACCACCGCGGAGGCGGAAGGTCTACCGGGGCAAGAAGCTTGGCCTGGTCCTCGGTAAAGTTGACACATATCGCTCCCCATAGATTTTTCTTTTTCCCCATTCTTTTGGGCTCTGCTAGAATAAACCTAGGCCAGGATCACACATCTCAGTATAAGGATGATTATGGTCAGTTACGGTAGCATAAGCGCTAGTAGGTTGGTGGATTATGATTGATGTGAGTGTACTTTTCGTCATGCAGAACAATGGCGGTTCCGCGATGCGCGCGCAAGTTCCGGCGGTTCCATGGCTCGGCGCTTCATCCGGTGCTGCCATGGCAACCTCCAACCGCGCCCACAACAGCGGTGCTCATCCGCCCTCGCCGNGTGCGCCGCCCCCCCCCCCCCCCCCCCCCCCCCCCCCCCCCTCCGCAAGCCCGACGCCGCCGTCTCCAGTCCAGGCTGGCTCGCTGCCTCCGCCTCCGATCCCGGCGGACCCGGTCCCTGCGGCCCCGACCTCCCCGCGCTCCGAAGGCTACGTGGAAACCGATTCGGATGAGGACAGGCACCACGGTTACAGGACTCCCGTACCAAAGGGTGATGCCCTGCGCGTCATCCGTCATGGGGAAGACTGCTTCATCTGCCCCGTCTGCCCCAACAAGAAGCCGAGGAAGTCCATGGCTGACATGGAGAAGCATGTCCTTAGCTTGGCTCGGCCGTACGACAACAAGTTCTCGAGCCGCCATCATCGGGTGGCTCGGAACCATGGGTGGAGGGCGCCGCTGCCGCAGCAGCAGCAGTGAGCCGAGCGCCGGTGGTGTCTGCCGTCCTTCCTTCGTCGAGTGCTTGTATCTTTTTTTGCTTGCTTGTAATCTAGTAGTAGTAGTAGTAGTAGTAGTTGTTGTTGTTGTAGTAGTGTTAATTTGTGGTGCCAGATAATTGTATTTTGGGAAAGATGCTATTCTAATCTGCACTCAATGGATTTGGTGTGATCATCTTGTAGTACTGCACTCTGGTCTGGTGGTGAAAAGGAACTAAATTTGCAAGCATTTGACCCCTTAATTGCCAGTGTACACAATTTATGCACGTATGTAGACGATTCACAATTTTGCTTAAAATTCAACGTACTCATGGGAATATCCCAGGTTGGTTGAGTGATTGGAGCTTGCTCACACTCGTTCCCCGGAGTTTAATTTCACAACACCGGACAATGCTTCCACTGCTAGCCGCCTGTGCCTTCCTCATGGACTGTGCAGGAATCAAACGCTTGAAAACGCGGCTTGAGGCTTGACTTGAAAAAAGGCAGGATTATTCTCGAAACACACAGCAACACAAATGTTGGATGTCACTTGCATCCCTATAGGTATTCAAAACGCAGGAAATGTTTCAAATGCGGTGATCTCAGGAACGCAGGATTCTCAAAACACAGGATCAGATATTCAGATGAGAGGGATAGACAGAACGAAAAATTTTCATGAGGTTGGGCACGAGACTATCCAGTGCTTAAAATTCAACGCACGGGAATATCCCTGTTGAAGGTTGGTTGTTGAGTGGTTGGAGCTTGCTCACACTCGTTCCCCGAGTTTAATTTGACAAGACCGGACAAATCTGCCACTGCTAGCCGCATGTGCCTTCCTCATCATGGACTATCATCAGAAGGAATCAATTGCTTTGGGAAGACGCGGCTTGAGGCTTCCCTTGCAAGCTACTAGTAGCGTCTTCAAAGGTTAACTCTTAGCTGCCTCTGAGAATTGTTTATCGGAAGAAAAGAGAAGAGAGAGGCTGTTAGCTCTTCCTCAAGAGGCAGTCTCTAAAGAGAATGAGAGACTTAAATATGGATCCTACTCCTCACATATCCTCTCTAAGAGCTAGCTGCTACCTCTCAGGAAACTCTACCTTTTGGGACGCTGAGTACATTACTAGTCTACTACTAGTACTGTGCACCTCCAGCACAGCTTTATGTTCTGGTGGACACGCCTCACTGGCACCAGAAACGGCTCCGGGAACCCGCCCGCTCCATCCCAGGCTCGTGCACCAGAAACTCCTGCCCTACGTTTTCTTTGCGTCTCCCTTGCGTTGATTTGCGAAGGTCAGTTTCATTTGCTAGTTGATGTTCGATTTCTTTTTCATAGATTTTGGTTTCTTTACTGGTTTTGCTTTCGATCTATTTAGGTGAAACATGGAGAAGGGGACGAACGAGCTAGCTGTGGAGGGCGCAGCCGCAAGCGAGAGGAGCAATGTGAGCCCGGTGAAAGAGCCTGTAGAAAAAAGGTTTGCATTCTCTTGTTTGATGTTTCGATTCCCTTCATCATACTAGTTACTAGTAGTTAATTTTTGCTGCTACCGACCTGCATGTAGGAATCATGTAGTAGTAGAAAGCGTCCCGCAGCATAGGCGTGAGCGAGCTGGCACCGTGTTGAGTTTTATTGTGAGCCCGGGGGTAGCAAAAATAATTCGTAGCGAGGTCGAGAATGAGATGTCAGAATCCGATTTCTTTGTTGACATTATGTGGGACATAGGGCTCCGGGAAAAGCGGTATCAGTTTTGTTGTTTGATGTTTCTATTTCTTTCTTTGTCTCTGTTGTCGATTTCTTTTTCTTCCTGAAAATGAGAATTTATTAGTCAAGCTTTGGATCTCTATCTAGGATAGAAGTCATCAAGAGGAAGATGAAGGCCACGGCCGACGACCAGGGGAGGAGCACGCGCATGAAGGACGGCGGGGAACTAGGAGATGAGGCCATGAGAATGGTCCATGAACGGATGGGGATTCACAGGGATCTCCTGAAGCTCATGGAGAATTCACACACAGAACTAGTGGGGCTTGTGGGGGAAATGCTGCAGCTCAATGGAATAGAACGCAGCAAGATTGTCTCCATGTGTGACATGGAGGTGGCAAACCTGGAACAGTGTAAGCGCATTGTTTCTGAACAATTCCCGTAGATTAATGTCGGTTGTTCCAATGAATTGCTAGGTTTAGGCAAACTTGTATGATTCTTTCCAGCTAAATTTATTGATTGATTGTATAGGTGCCAGCAATCTCAGCGGCTTACGCGACACGATCACAAATTTTCGGAACAATCTGAAGGCGAAGAAAGGAGCTGCTGATGAGGGGGAAGACGTGATCGCGGCTGAAGATGCTGATTGCGAGGAGGTAGATGCTGCCGGTCGATGACCCTGCTGCCGAGAAGAAAGATGCTCCTGCTGAGGAGGAAGGCACTGCTGCCGATGAGATGGATGCCGCCGCCAAGGAGAAAGACGCCGCCAAGGAGAAAGACGTGCCTGCTGGAGAACTTTAGACCGAAATCATGGCTGCTGATGTCGCGGCACAAGAAGAATAGTTAATGTCCGCCGGCATCGTGAACCATCTCGTGTCATGTTAGTTATTACCAGATGTAGTTCGATAATTAGTAGTAGTACTTTGGTCCCCCGAACGATGCTTATTTTGGGGTAGCGCAAAGCTGCTCACCAACTCCAGTGCACGGGCACCGACAGGTCCTTGTTTGACACTTAATCAGCATTTGGTGTCATTTATGTTGTGCGATGCATGTCATTTAATCGCTCGCCGAGCTTTTTTTTATCTTGGTTATTGGCTTTTTTACTCAAGTTAGAGCTTTTCTTTCCTGGCTTTTTCACTCGAGTTGTTTAATTGTTCGCTTGGCTTTAGCTCTTTTTTGGTTCATTTCTTCTCTTTACAGATCGCCTCGATTGGGATGTTCCCGTGGGTTCCATGGCAGTTCACGGGATGTTCCTTGGCGTGTTCCATGTCAGTTCAGGGATGTTCCCTTGTGCTTGAGATGGTGATTCTTCTCTTCTACAACGCGTTGCAGCCAGCAAATACGAGTAAATGATTATTTCTGCCTTGTACACGGCCCCCTCGTTTGAAAACATCACAAACTCACAATGGATTTGCTGGTTGGCACAATAAATGTCGCGGCAGCCATGTTTTCATTCGCCCGCCCAAACGAGAGCGACTCTTTTCAAAATTTCAACCACGATGGGGAAAGACCATGTTGTCCCTTCCTCTCCGGTCTCCAAATCCATCCGCTCTCTTTTCCCGATCCGCTGCCAGGGGTGTTTTTGTAAACCATGCCAAGGGAGCCATAAAAACGCACTGGATCTTGACCTCGCTGCCAACCCAAACATTGTCTCGCCGATCCAGCTCTCTGCTCCACCGTTGCCTCGCCGCCGTTCCCGAGCTTCACCTCCGCATCCTCTGCATCGTTCGTGAGCCTGCCCTTCGTTGTCGTATGAACTAGAGCTCTGTCCTTCTCCAAGACTTCGATGGCACCAGGGCGAAATCCGGCGATGGCAGGTATATTGCTTCCCGATTTGCAGCAATAGTTGCTACATAGCTCTATGTACATTGTAGAGGATGCTTTATTTTTGAGACCTGCATTGTAGATGATGTTGATCTGTTTATATTTGTCGTTTTTGGCAATGGGCATGCAACTGTTATTTGTCTCGACTTGCATTTGAAACGATCAAACTGACACAATATGTTTTACGAACGTGTAGAGGATGAGCTTCACCATGAAGAGGAAGAGACTAACGAGTACGCGCTTCAACGACCGAAAATAGTTGAAGCAAATGAAGAAATCTTTAGAAACCTTGGTCTGCTGGGAACCCTAAACGGAGACAGTACAAATAAGGTTTTATTGTTTTATTTCCGTTCGCAAGTTTCTATGTTGCAGTCTTACTTCTATGTGCCGTAGACATTGCAACTGGATTTTTTTTAGAAGCCCTTGATTTCACCATGTAAATGTAACAAAATTTCTAATCTGGCCCTCTCTTGCTAAGCTTTTAACCTATTCCAAAGCTAACTTTTCTTCCTTTTTGGCTGTCGAGGCCTCACAGGATCCTAATAAGGGGAGAGGGCAGAAAAGTTCCACGCCGAAGGCAACCAGTCCGGTTACAGGCGGAAGAGGTTCCAAGAGAGTGTTGGCACCTCCTCAAGAAGTCCCAAGACTAACTAGGCAGCGGGCAAGGGAATTGTCCGCTGCAAACCCAGTCGAAGGAACACAAGAGGACAGCACCCAAGTGCATGATGACGGCAAGGATCATATTTGTTGTTGCTAAATATTATTTACTCCATTGATAACCACTTAACGATTAACACGTGATTGCAATTTTGTTAGAGGAAGAACTCAGAACTACTCCAAAGGGCACAGGAAGATCCGGGAAAGATCTGGAAAGGATCAACAAAGGATTGGACGAGAAGCTGTCAATCCACATTTCGGAAGGGAAGAAACGGCCAGAAGTACCATTGCAAGCTGCAAAGCTTGCAACTGAAGGCGGCATCGTACTTCGGCGGCACATACCAGTCCTTCCTCACTGGAAGATGTACAGGGATGAGCGGGAGCCGGAACATCTTGTTAACTACATCAACAAAGTTTCCGTAAGTATATCAACTCATGGCCAAACAATGAAGTAAAATTCAATTTTACTTGCTGTACCAAACCTGACAAGCTCTCTGCTGCCCGATCTTTCTATGCGAGATGGGGATAACTTTTATTTGCTGTACTAGGTCCAATTTTCCATGGACACCACCAGCAAACCTGTGATTTCAGCATGTGCTGACATGTTGAAATGCGGCCCGCGTCAGATGAGATATAAGCTGAAGAAGAAGTTCTTCAATAATATACCAGCGAATGATGTGGTTGTCAAATCTCCTGTGTCATCCATGAATGACGATCAATGGGAAGCACTGGTGAAGTTGTGGTCAAGCCCACAGCACAAGGTACGGCTGAACTTCAAATTGTCTCATTCCTCTCGTGTCTGTTCTACGTGATCCCTCTGTTGTGATTTAATTGATCATTGTAGGCTTAAGTGTTATGTTATCATTGTTCTACTGTTAGTTCAATTTGCTCATCGCATAAAACTACCTGAACTAAGTACTACGGATAGAGTGTGAATGGCACCAATTTATCCCGTGCTGTCTTTGTGGAACAATGGGACCATCCCCTGTTATCATCGTTATGAGCACTGTGTTTGGATATCGGACATTTGTCCGCTATTTGTTTTACATCATATCAAACTTTTCTCTATCACTCACCGAAATGAACTTTCTGCAGAAAACGTGTCTTGCAAACCAGCAGAACCGTGAGAAAGTACAGATGAATCAGCGCACAGGCTCCCGGTGCTACGTTGCCCAGGCTCATGCCTTGGTAACGAACTATGCAGTCGACGCCTTTGATTTCTTCTTATTAGATGCTGATTAGAAATTTCTTTGCACATCATTTCAGAGAGATAAATTTGATGAAGAGCCCACCGCGGTGGAGCTGTTTAGGGAGTTCCATTCATCACAGAAAACTGGTTCTATTAGTGAGACAGCTCAGAAAGCTCTTGTAAGTGCTTTTCTCCTTTTCTTGTCCTCATATAGCTTTGTATAGTGGCACTCAAAAAATCTGTTAACAAGATGGAACTTTGACCTGTCACCCTTTTATGCTAGGATGATATGGAAGAGATAATGGAAGAATCTGTACAGAGAGAGGTACCGCTGTCTCCTGGTCATGCTATTCGTGAAGTTGTTCAAGCAAGTAGCTTTCTTCAAGTTGCGGGCCTGCAACTGAAGAAAAGAAACAAAGGTTCCGTTTCTTCCCGGTTGGAAACACTGATGGCTGAACTTCAGCGCGAGAAAGCCGAAAGTCGACAAGTTGAACAAATAGTTGAACAACAGAGGAGGGAGATTGATGCCTTGCAGAAGCAAGCCCAAGATGCGAGAGACTCAAACCGCATTCTGGATGCCCAGTTAGGGGACTTGAGGAAGGAATCAGCACGAAAAGCAACGTTGATGGCCTCTCTTATTTCCAATTTTGAAGGGGAAGGTCAGGTGCATCCTTCATCTCTGACACCTGAATGATGATCTTCATTTCAAGTCTGATTGGTTTTGGTAGATTACTGAACTCTTCTGCGTGTTGTGTTGTGCGGCACCATTTGTATACTATGGCATCATTTCGTGATCTGGACAGAATGTGAAATTTGTGATTATTTTGGTTTAAGTGTCATGTATGTGTCTCACAGTTGATTAATGAGGCATATGTTTGTGACGATCCAACCTGATATGATTCGTGATGAAATAGTTGGACCACAAATGAGCCCGCGTGGACCAGTACAATAATGGCACGTGGACCTTTTGCAACGCGAAACATGAACCAACTGAAAAATGACACGTGGACCAACTGGAAAATTACACATGGGCCAAATTAAAAACGGCACATGGACCAATAGAACGATGACACGCGGACCAACAAGAGAGTGACACAAGGATCGTAAAAAAAGGCTTGTAACAAAATGACACGTGGGTCTGCCAAGTCATTTTGTGACCAATAGTAAAGCAACACGTGGACATTTCGGAATAGCACACGCAGACCAATAGAAAAGCAGCACGTGGACCAGTTGAAAGACGCCGCGTGGACCAATCGGAAGGCGACACGTGGATAACCACAACACGTGCCACGTCTGCGATCGGAGTCGACATCTTGACCAATGGGAAACTGACATGTGGATTGCCACGTCGTCCTGCCAGCGTGGCGTAGCTGCCACGCTGGATGCCTCGGTCTACCTACCAGCGTGGCAGAGTATACGTACATATACGTACAATAACTGGCTAACGGAGATAGTCTAACGGCAAAGTTAAAAACGTCATAAATCACGACTGGCCACGCTCGACTGCTGACGGTCCCTAAAAGGTCATAAATCGCGATTTATGACGAAAAATTCGTCACTACGAGCAGTCGGTGACGCGTTAAGAATGTCACTAGTCAGCACATCTGTTCTAGTGAGAACTTGAGTTCGTCTATCTTTGAAGGATAACTAGATATTTGTCACCCTCTCGATCCTATCTTGCTAGTTGTCTTGGTTGCCCTTGGGTAGAATCACCTTTGCCGTAGATCACTTCCGTTCCTTGGGGAAAACAAATACGATACCTTGGAATACTCTCGGGTGAAGTGCTACA
>LAPY01001892.1:56143-67751 GCA_000970635.1 Eragrostis tef | reverse complement strand
CGTAAGAAATACCAACAAGCATTTCTGGCGCCGTTGCCGGGGAACGGTTATTGATTCTATTGCGGGTTGGGTTTACCCTCGTAATCTATCTTACTTACCATTCTGTTTTTACTTTTTCTTAAATTCAAAAATTATAAAAATACTTTATGGAGTCACCACTCACCATCCAATCTTTTTCTACTCCACGGGGCGAGCTCTTAGAGCCACCATCATCATCACAACCTATTTCTTCATCTGGCTATGAGTTTTCCCCCAATTACATTTCAATGATAAGAGGTTTATCCTTTTCGGGTTTTAAATATGAAAATCCTTATGAACACTTGCGAGAGTTTGAACACTTGTGTTCATGCCCTTTTTTGCTTTCTTTTATTTTTGTGCGTGCTTTTCGCCTGCCTTCCCGACCACGGATAGGCTACGGGGCTTTGCACTTCGGCCCCTGTGAATACCACATCAAGGTGACAGGATTCGAACCTATGGTGGGTAAAGTTGTGCACCTCTGCAGAGAAGTAAAACTGTCATGACAACCGTGCTCACGGTCAGAAGCGGCCTGGATCCTCACATGATTAGTAGGAATGGTTGGGTGGATCTGGTGAAGTAACCAGATTTGGGTGGAGTAACCCGTTTGTTCTACAGGTGGGGTAACATGTAGGTTGGTTAGGGTGGAGTAATCCTTGGCTTTACAGGTAGAGTAACTTGTATAGTTGACCTTTTGTTAATAACCTTTGGGGGGTTTATTTCACTTAGTAATACAGGTGCTTTAATAATATCTTAGGTTAAGTTGCTTTTCTGCTATGAACCTCATGTCAGCCTTTCTTGTTATAAGCTTGCATTTCATATACTTTCCCACACTTGCGGAGTACGACATGTACTCACGCTTGCTATTTCCTCTACAATCATGATATACTGCTCAGAGAGTGAAGATTAGCTGCTTTGAAGATGATGGTGAAGGCTAAGCTTGTGGAGCCCCCGGTCGACTGCCTGTGGAGTTATGGTGTCTTCCGCTAGCGTTTGTATTCATGTAGTCCTTTGAGACATTTACTGTAATATTTATACGGTGTATATATGACATTGGTTACTCTGTTTTACTATTCTTTGTGCTATATGTGTGAAACTTGATCCTGGGCACACATATAGATGAGCATTCGGTTTTGGCCTTAAAACCGGGTGTGACAGCTTTCTTTCGATTTAATTCAATTTGTCCTTCCCACCTCAACCATTCAAAGCTTAATTCGGGGATCCAAAGTGGACGTTCTCTATAGCCCTCTTGTAGGTGCCAACATCATGTCCGAATCTTTTGCTTTAGTACTTTTTGGAAATGAGACATGGGCGCCTACTAGTAAACTCCTTAGAACCTCTCTGGGCCGTATCTTTGAGGGGTTGGGAATCGTTAGAGACGTTCGCATTAAACATGATGAAGCGGAGGTTTCCTTAGATTTCCATGTCTTCAGAATCTCGAATTTCGATGTCTTGGTGGGCTATCCCATAGAAAAGCTTTTCTTAGGGACGTCACCTTATGGAACCCTCGACTTCACCCTTAGCAATGAATCTTATTTTGTTCCTATAACTCAAATACGAAATTCTTTCACTGAGGAACCCTCTAAGGAAGAAGAATGCATAGAGGAGGTTATGGCGTTGTTTCTTCATGAAACCCACGAATCATCTCTAGATGAGGATGCTCTTGATTTTATTCTAGAAGAAGGTGATTCGGAGGAATCCTTAGAGCTACCCGAGCCTTTTGCGCCGCTACCACCTCCAATAGAATTAAAACCTCTTCCACCAGGCCTACGCTACGCTTTTCTTCACGGGAACCACGAAACCCCTGTCATCATAAGTGACAAGCTTTCGAAGGAAGAAACCGCTAAACTTTTAGCCGTGTTAGAAAAGCATCGCTCTGTTCTTGGCTACTCGCTAGGAGACCTCAAGGGAATTAGTCCTGCTCTTTGCACCCATCGCATTCCTATAGATCCTGATAGTACACCTTCTAGGGAACCCCCAAAGGAGGTTATCTATCCTGTTCCACACAGCGAGTGGGTGAGTCCAGTGCAGGTTGTGCCCAAGAAAGGAGGTATGACGGTCGTCCACAATGAAAAGGATGAGTTGATCCCTCAACGAACCGTCACGGGATGGAGAATGTGCATCGACTACCGAAAGCTCAACAAGGCTACAAAGAAAGATCATTTTCCGCTGCCCTTCATCGATGAGATGTTGGAACGGCTGGCAAATCATTCTTTCTTTTGTTTCCTTGATGGGTATTCGGGATATCATCAAATCCCCATCCATCACGATGATCAAAGTAAGACCACTTTCACATGCCCTTATGGAACTTATGCTTATCGTCGAATGTCTTTTGGGCTATGCAATGCTCCTGCTTCTTTTCAAAGTTTTCATGGATGATTTCTCTGTTTATGGAAAAACCTTTGATCATTGTTTAGAAAATTTAGATAAAGTTTTGCAACCTTGCCAAGAGAAGGACTTAGTGCTTAATTGGAAAAAATGTCATTTCATGGTTAGAGAAGGCATAGTCCTTGGGCATTTGATTTCTGAAAGAGGGATAGAAGTGGACAAAGCGAAATTAGAAGTGATAGAAAAGCTTCCACCGCCTATCAATATTAAGGGTGTTCGCAGTTTTCTTGGACATGCGGGGTTCTATCGTCGTTTCATTAAAGATTTCTCTCAAATTGCTAGACCCCTCACAAATCTGCTTGCTAAAGATCCACCCTTTGCTTTTTCTGATGACTGCATAAGTGCTTTTACTACTCAAAAATGCACTCATCTCAGCTCCAATTATTCAACCTCCTGATTACGCTGCCTTTTGAAATAATGTGTGATGCTAGTGATTATGCTGTGGGGGCTGTTCTTGGTCAAACTAGAGATAAGAAGCATCATGCAATTTCTTATGCAAGCAAAACTCTGACAAGAGCTTAATTGAATTATACTACCACTGAAAAAGAGCTCCTTGCTGTTGTTTTTGCTTTCGATAAGTTTAGATCTTACTTAGCTAGAGCAAAAGTTCTTGTTTACACTGATCATGTTGCCTTAAAGTTTTTGCTCAGTAAGAAAGATGCTAAACCTCACTTGATAAGATGGATTCTTCTACTCCAAGAGTTTGATTTAGAAATTCGTGATAAGAAAGGAGTAGAAAATTCTGTAGCGGATCATTTGTCGCGCATGCAGTTCACTAACTCGCAGGAACTACCTATCAATGATTTCTTACGTGACGACATGCTACTCCAAGTGAAGGACTCACACCCATGGTACGCCAACATTGTGAACTTCATGGTGACGGGATACGTACCACATAGAGGCAAACAAGAAACAACTCATCTATGAGAGTCGTCGTCATTTGTGGTACGACCCACATCTGTACCGTGTCTGCACCGATGGACTGCTCAGATGATGTGTGCCGACACCCGAGAGCACACAAATCCTTGAGAAATGTCATGCAGCTCCATACGGGGGACACTATAGAGTGTTTCGTACTCAGGACAAGATATGGCAAAGTAGTTTCTTTTGGCTAACCATGTACGAAGACACAAAAGAATTTGTCAGAAGATGCCCTCAATGCCAAATATTTGGAGGCATCACAGCCAGGGATGCAATGCCCCTCAACTTTAACCTTCAAGTCAAAATCTTTGACATATGGGGCATTGACTTCATGGGACCATTCACCAAATCCCAAGGCTGTGAATACATCTTGGTGGCAGTCGACTACGTGTCCAAATGGGTAGAAGCAATGCCTTGCACAGCCGCTGACTCCAAACATGCTCGCCGGATGTTTCACGAGATTATCTTCCCAAGATTTGAAACACCGAGGCTAGTGATAAGCGACGGTGGGTCTCATTTCATTGATAAGACCTTCCGTCATTTCCTTAAAGAGCTTGGAGCACGACCCAATATTGCCACACCATACCATCCCCAAACAAACGGGCAGGCCGAGACTTCAAACAAACAAATCAAACGGATCTTGCAAAAGACTGTGTTAGAGATGGGGAAGTCATGGAAGAGCAAGCTACCCGATGCACTATGGGCATACCGAACAGGATATAAGACGCCCATAGGCATGTCACCATACCAACTCGTTTATGAAAAAACATGTGACTTACCCATCGAGTTGGAACACCGAGCACATTGGGCCATCCGAACATGGAAAATGGACCTAAGAGGTGCCGGATGGAAGAGAAAAATGGAGATAGCTGAGCTAGAAGAATGGAGAGACAAAGCATACCATAGCTCAGCTATATACAAAGAGAGAACTAAACGGTGGCATGACCAAAGGCTAAGAATAAAAGAGTTCAAAGTTGGAGACAAAGTCTTGCTATTCAACTCAAGGGTGAAATTATTCGGGCACGGGAAATTGAGAAGCAAATGGGATGGGCCATACACGGTCATCGACAATTCGCCACATGGAGCAATCACACTCTAAAATGACGAAGGTAAGGTATTCAAGGTAAATGGCCAACGTCTCAAAATTTATTTCGAGCCCGATACAAATAAAGAATTCGATGTCATGCACTTAATTGATTTGAAATCTTTACCATGATATCCTCCGATTTGTTTATCACCCGTAGTAGTGCTTTCCATTTAATAAATATAGCAATGAATCAACCAGAAAAAGAAAGGGGCCAGAGGGCCCCATAGCAGGTCGGCGACCTATGGAAGGCGATCGGTCGACGTCCCCCTGTCCCCTCTGCCTTCCATCTTTCGCCCAAATAGCCACCTCATCTTTCCTTGCTACCCTCTTACTGCTTTGGAAGGAAATCATACCCTCATGCGCCAGGGAGAGACCCAAAACACCTATAAAAGCACCTCACGTCCTCTCCTCTCCTTGCATTCTCACAACCATCTCAGCCACCATGTCAAAGACCCCGAATGTTCCTCATCCTCACCACAGCAAGGGAGAGGGGTCATCCGCCAAGAGCACACCCTACATCGGGAAGATTAGTAAGGACAATCCATTCGTCGGTCTCAACGGCATCGAGTTGCTCAAGGAATTAGAGAAAATCTTCGCAAGAGCCAACGCACTTGAGAAAAATTTGGTGCAGTACAAGAAGGACCAGCCCAAGTCAATCAAGACTTAGCCTACATAGATGAAATCGTTTGGCATGGACGGATGGGAGGAGAGGGAATAGCCCCTCCTAAATAGAGTTTTCCTACATAGGTGCATTTTAGTTTAATTTCATTTGCTTTCATCATTTGAATTTCCTCCAATTATGTAATGCGCCATCATATTTTTAGAATTCAATCAAATTAGTGCTCCCCGGGCTTCCATACCGGTAGAGCAATTTGTGTTTCCAAATATCTTTGTCTATTTTGAAGAAAACAGGAAAAAAGGCAAGTGTGGGGGAAAATATCGCGGAGATCAAAACAAACATGCGCGAATCACTCAGAACCATAACGGGAAAGAAAGCACCAACACTTGAACGAAATCTGAGCACCAGTGGGGCCCCTGCCAGGTCGGCCGACCCCACAAACCAGGTCGCCCGACCCCTGGTGGGCCCCACCTAGCCCTGCTTCTTCGTGGTGCTCAAGTTTGTCTCCCACATTCCCTTTTCGCCTACATTATCTGTCAAGTTTATTCCGAGACGCGATAACTAAATAAAACATGACCAATTAAAATTTGGGAAAATTTTCATTTGATCTTTTCATCGAAAATCCCATTGCTCTCCCTTATGCTCTCAAGATGAACTTGCCCACTTGTTATTACTCGCTTCATCACCACTTGCTTGTGAACAATCTATTCATAGGACCCATGCTTTTCTAGATAATTGGCAAGTGTGATATGGTTCGATAAAATGATCCTTTGCTAAAAAACACAAAGTCCTTGGGGATTTTATTTCAAAATAATAAAGTTTATCATGGTCCCCTGCTCCTCTCTTGATACATAAATTCCTACCAATGCCATATGCTTATCACAAATGTCAAACATACATACATATGCTACTTGTTTTTGCAATGAGCTTTTCCAAAATTTTGTGACCCTAGTGAGAAACTTGTCATGCTATCTTGATCAAGATCACGTACACATTCCACCAAAAATGCAAAATTCCTACACTGGGAATTAGCACACCACCCTATCATCCACCAAAATAAAAACACTCCTCGCATTTTCATTTTATCTCTCTCTCAAACAAGCAAAAAGATGGGCATGGCTATGCAAAAAGAAAAGAAAAAGAAAAGGGCTCACAAGATGAGCGAAATAAAGGAAAAGAAAAATGCTCACAAGTAGAGCATGGAAAGAAAGAGAAAAATGATAGCCATGTCCCAAAAATAAAATAGAGAGAGGTAAAAGCAAAAAAAAAAAAGAGTCGTCACAAATACTCTCGCATACATCCATACACACATGCACTTCTTGATCAAGGTTGTATGACTTGTTTTCTCCATGGATCCTTTCTTTTGGTTCAGCAATATTTGTGATACAAGTATGCCTCTTTTATCCCTACCTTGTGCTCCACATATAAGCCTTAGAAGTAGGACAAAAGAGGCAACACACTGCCTTGGTGAGGAAAATACACTTTGAGCGATTTGAGAGAGTCAATAGAGGATCAAGGGCTATGTTGTTTTATTTTCTCAAAATTTCTTCGAAAACCCCAAGGTACTTAGTGGATAAAAGCAAGGTGACTTGAGTCATGAATTGTTTCACTCATAAATCATCCAAGAATACATGTTAGCCACCATCATGTTCACAGGTGAAACGGTGTGGCTTGTAATAGCTTGTGTGCTGGATTCATTCATCTAAGGGAAGAGTTCCTCTCACTTCATAACTTTACTCGAGGACAAGCAAAGAGCTAAGTGTGGGGGATTTTGTTGACAGTCCTTACGATCCATTTTTACCGTCAACATTATGCACCTTTTGAACCTAACACCATCACCAAGGGTAGACATAGGGTTTAATTCTAACAAATTCCACTAGTCTTGGTGAAATTATGAGTGCAGGTGAAATTCATATGAAAATAGGGGAAAACAAGCACCAAACATGGACTTGGCAATCGACGGACTTTCCCCGGACTAAAGAATATAGTCCAAAAGCCCAAAACCACAGAAACAGGCCTCAACTCAGAATAATGCAAGTGGATTGGACACGTAAAGAGCCAAGGGAAGGCACCAGAGGAAGACCAGGCCCAGTGGGGCCCAGGCCAGGTCGGCCGAACCCACTTGCCAGGTCGGCCGACCTGACAGGGAGGCTTCCCTGGCCCATTTTTCTATGGCGGTTCACAACCGACGCCTGGAGGTCGGTTCTACCTGCATTTAATGCCACCGCCTTCGGGAACCGCCTCAATTCCACCGACCTTCTCGGGGCTATAAATAAAGAGGCACCCCTCTCTCAACAATAACACCACAAGACACAAGACTCTCCACATTTCCCATCTACAGGCCGAGAGCCTCTTGTACTTTAGTAGATTAGGAGAGAGGGCAAGGAAGAGATAGGAGTTCTTCTCCTCCCCTTTCAAGCGGAGGTTTTGTTCTTCTTCTTTTACCTTGGCGTGTAAACGCTTTTAGTGATTATACGTGGTGATTATCTATCTAGTGCGCTTTGATTACTTTATTAGGCGTAATTCTTGCTATACTTGTTTATCGGATCATCGCTCCGCAAGGGGTGCTCTAGTTCTCTGAAATTCAGTTTAGGCCAGGACTAGAGTAGCGATCGATAGCATAGACGTGGTGTCTAGGCTGGGAGTCGCCTTTGCCCGCTACGTGCCCCACGATTTGTAGAGGTAGGTGGCAGGAAGTGACAACCCTGTCCATCCAGAGTAATCCTCCACGTTCGGATACGTAGTAGAGCCGCCGAACCGAAGTGGACCGGCAGACCGGGCCTAAGCCGGTGCTCGAAGTACACAAGTAGAAGTTGAGTTTGTCTATCTTTGAAGGATAACTAGATATTTGTCACCCTCTCGATCCTATCTTGCTAGTTGTCTTGGTTGTCCTTGGGTAGAATCACCTTTGCCGTAGATCACCTCCGTTCCTTGGGGAAAACAAATAAGATACCTTGGAATACTCCTGGGTGAAGTGCTACAACGGTACTCCGTGCACTTGCGGAAAACTCTGTGATCGTAAGAAATACCAACAATGCTCTATGAACCGGTTCTTAGAATCTAAGGCAGGAAACTAGCACAAACCATAATCTCTCGTGCACGTCGGCACCATACCAAACCAACCGTCCTGCCTAGATTCCTAATCTCCATGTTTCTAGCCGTTACCATTCCCAATTTGGTTGCATAGATCATTAGTCAAAATTAAGGACTCCCATCCCAACATACAGCAAGGCTAAGCATCATCTACCCAAAACACCGCTATCATCTACCACAACCAGGCGACAAGGTAAAGGAACAGGATATGACACATAGGATTCAAATTAAACGCAATGCATAACTAAACTAGAGGGAGAATGAACTAGGATCAAAATGCATCAAGGACACTTGCCTAATTATACGATGCTGCCCAGTGGTCTTGAAAGTCCCTTGATGTCGCCTAGAGGGGGGGGATGAATAGGCGATTAACGAAATTAAGCAATTAAAACTGCAGCGGAAACTGAAACTGCCAAAACCGGAACTTCCGGTTTGGCAAACCGGAACTTCCGGTTTTCTCGGGACAGAAAACAGAAGTTCAGATCTTTCGATCCCCGGTTCCCTCTAGATGGAAAGTAAGCTACTAGGGTATGTAAAAGAGCTCTAGCAAGTATATTCACAGAGAATAAAAGCTCAACTACACAAGCAACCTAGTAGATCGAGATTTGCATATAAGAGACAAGAACGAGTAAAGTAATTGCAAACCAAGTGAAGCACGCAAGGAGTTGTTTCCCGAAGTTCAGCAGCTTGCTCTCCAAGCTGCCTACGTCTCCGTTGAGGAAGCTCTACTCAAGAGCCGGGTCTCTTTCAACCACTTTCCTCCTTTCCACTATTTGTTTCTTTCCTTGCGGAGGCGAAACGGGCCTTGCACAAACTTTCCCAAGGCTCACCACAAGCTTGGGAGCTCTAGGGACGACACCTAGCCGTCTAGGAGGCTTCACCTCCAAGAGCAACAAATGCTTCACGGATTCAAGGCGAAGTGCTCAAATGCTCAAGTATGAGGATGCTCTCATGTGCTCTCTAATTCAAAATCTCTCAACCCAATCCAAAGGATTTAGCTATAATCTCACAAATCTCACAAAGAGAGGTTGGGGAGAGCTCTAGGACACTTTGGCTGTGGATATATTCGTGGATGTGGTCAGCACCCTCAAAGAGAGGGTGTGGAGGGGTATTTATACTCATCCCCCGAAACTAGCCGTTGGAAACTAGCCAGTACAAACCGGAACTTCCGGTTTTGCATACCGGAACTTCCGGTTTCCCAAAACTAGCCGTTGGGATTCAAATCTGCCAAAACCGGAACTTCCGGTTTGGCAAACCGGAACTTCCGGTTTTGCCAGGCTCACAGACTGAGTGCAAAGTGTTGGCTATAGTGTTTCACTCTTCTCACTTAGGTTTTCTTGAGCATTGAGACTTGCTAGCTATCCATGTAGCATCCCTCTTGATAGAGCGGCACACCTATGCTCAAGATCAAATATAAAAATACTTTTTACAACTTGAGTATATAAGAAACTAGATGTTGCCACATTTCTTCATTTTTGCTTTATGAGGGCAGCCACATGAGCTTTTCTTGAGCATCACCACCTTGAGCTTGTGACTTGGAATCTTTCAAATCATATAAGCAATATCCATCTTGCAATTCCTAGTCACTTCAATTCTTTATGGTTCAACAATAGTTGATACTTAGCAACATATACTCCATATAGCTTGAACGGTTCATCGAAATCGACTCCACTTGCCCTTCACCATACATTAGGTGCCTCGGCACCAAGACTCCTGCTTGCCCTTCTCCTAACTATGATACATCGCGACCAAGTCATGTCAACCCTTCACCTTCTTGCTATTTAAGCCATACATTGCTTTGCATCATCCATAAGCATCCAATCTTGTGTTGATGATTAATTTGTTGGTTGATCAAGTTGCTTCAAAGAGTAGTACCATTAATGATATATAACACTTGATCATTCTTCATCTTGACCATGAGAAACCCACTAGATATAGAATCTGCTTCAAACAATTGTACATACATAAATGCATACATGAGAGACGTTGTACATATATTGCTTGCAACCTGTCCATATACTCACAAAGAATATTAGACCTTTAATCGTGTTGTCATACAATACACCAAAACCTACTAGGGGTGCACATGCACTTTCAGGTCTTCTACTCTTGCTCTTCGTCTTCTCGTACCACTTCTCCACGTCATCATCTACTCGCACGGACAACTGGCAAAAGGAAAATACAAAACAATCAATAACAGTACACCAATCAGATAAATCACATCATAAAACATTGTGGTTGGATAGTTTATTCTGCAATGAAGATTTAGGCACAAGAATCGCCTAAATCGGAGCTACTAATGAAAAGATACGAGCAAATCATGTAACAAGGTTTTTTGAAAACTGTACAGAAAAGTTGTGCACAGACAATGAAAGACTTGCGCGTTCCCGTAAAATAACTTTATGGGACATGGTTTTCACAGGAGTACGACTAATGTTGTGGAACATGACAGAGATATGGTTATTGGGGCATGGGTTCACCTGAAAAGGAGATCGATCGGTTGGAATATGACGGGGTCGTACTGCGATAGTTGCTGGTGGCATCGCGTTCCTGGAGTCACCGGAACTGATCTGAACGAATCCTTCTGCAACAATGAATCAGGCTTGACGGAACACACCATGGCTTGGAAATTGAATCAAGAAAGGCAACGGGATGGGCAGAACATGGAGAGAACTATCGTCAGATGCGCTGGACAGATTTTAGAACAGGGAGCGTTGTCATTGAGAATCAGATCCCCGCCGATCTGATCACCTCTCGGTGTCACCTCTTGTTTTAGAGGAAATCTTGGCGCACCTGCCAATGCCAATTTGCAGTGCTAGTGCTGGACGCGAGGGCAGCGAGTAGCGGCGGCAGCCTGGGTGCGTGAAGTGGGTTTGAGGGCATGTGGAGGGTGTGGGGGAGGTGCTGGTACTTATAGGAGGCGTGGGGTTGGTGGGGGAAAGGAAGGAAAGGGGGGAAATAAAGGAAAATGCATTAATTTGGTGTTAAATGCTCATTTTATTTCCTTTTTAAATGCTTGCGGTTGGTGGGCTGACGGTTTATGGGCTTGAACAGCTGCGGACCAAGAAGAACAAGAATTAGACCAGCTCGAAAATAGATGGAGGATGACCAAAGCGAATATAAAGGAAAAAGAGAAAGAGGCATCAAAGTTTTTTTTTTGAGATAAAGAGGCATCAAAGTTGAGAAATTGGAAGGAAATGATTCTAGATATGAGAGAACTTAACAAGGAATTATCCAACCAATAAAATCCTTACTCTATATTATCATTTTATAAATTCATTTTCCATTACATAAAACAAATTCATTTTATTTTCCAACGAAAACTAGCAAAAATGCTTCATATACCAAAATAGGAATTTTGAGGTGTTACACGGAACCAACCTCAGGACGTCGGTGTCAAACCGCCATAGGAAGCTGGGCCAGGAGGGCTCCCTGTCACGTTGGTCGACGGGCCAGGAGGCGTCAGCTGATGTGGGCTGGGCCAC
>LAPY01001892.1:17825-29805 GCA_000970635.1 Eragrostis tef | reverse complement strand
CCGCATCGATTCACCGGCTCGGTCCTCGTCGTCCCCCCCGCCGCTTCCTCTGCCTCCTCGCTCCTCCATTCCCGTTTTTTTTAGTTTTCTCGTGTGCTTCCTGCAGATCACCCTCCTTTTCTCTTTTGGTTTCTTTTGCTAGGGTTTTCTGCAACGGTGGCCTCTGTAGATCAAGATGAGATGAGGACATTGCGGCGCGCGGGGCCGCGGGGCGAGCACGTTCTGGTGCGGATCGATGTGCTGCCGGCCGAGCTAGGTAATTCGTGCACCATCCCTGTTTCTTCCTTTCTTTCTTTCGCCAGATTTCCCTTCTTTTTGTTCCGGCTGTTTGCCTTTAGGATTTGGTATATCGATCGATAGGCTTCGTGCTGTTCCGTTGTGGTCCGCTGTTTGTGCTCCCAAAGGGGTTGGAGTCATTGGATTGGCTTTTCGTGGGGCGTACAATGAGTTTATTTCTTTCATTGCAGAACATTGCCTTAATTCGTTAATCAGAGTAGCTAGTGGCGTTTGATGATGATACAACATGGTGGTGAACAACTGAGCATCAGTCGAACTGGTGGTTAATTTGAGGCATCCATTGCACCTACGTTGCCCGTTGTCCCATTTCACTGCTTTGCTCTGGCCCTTGCCTTATCCTGTAACTTGCTGCTTTTTTGTTTGCTTCGCATCAGGTGCAGATGACAATCCGATATATGTTGATACAATTTCTGTAAGGTAAGTGCAGTGGGAATTGCTCTGTACTTTAACTAAGTACTTGCAAGTGAGCAATCTCATCTCATAGGTTATCTTTGTAACCTGTGATTTTAATATAAGAATATTTGGCTTGTCAAGCTCATACTGCTCTGTAATTCGTTTCGTAGATTCCGACTGAAGAACAGTTTTTCTGAAATTGATTATTCAGTAGGACTAACAGATCTAGTGTTCTTTATGGTAGGACTAATTGAACTATAGGGCTAACAGATCTAGTGTTCCTAACTGAAGGGGAGCAAAGTGCTGATCTTGTCTGCTTGTTTGCTTGAATATATTTTAAGAAGAAGTACAATCAAGTTTTGTGATGTGTTCTTTTGCAGTGGATAATACGTTAGATCTAGTTTGCCTGGTGCTTAATTCTTATGTTTAGAAATATATGTTTCAGTCTATTGATTGGCTGTTCTAACCATTTGTTCTTTTTACATGAGCAGTGATGTTGATGCTACAATGCTTGCTTGCATTGCATTTTCCTGCCCTAATTTACAGACCTTGGATATCAGCATGGCAAATAACGCGGTCAACCATATAACTGGGTATGCTGAAAACTTGTAGTACTAACTCATTTGTGAGATTATCTTTACACAAATTCTGTTGAACACCTGATTCTGAATGTTTGCACCGCTGAACATTGAATGGGAACACATAAGTTTATGATCAGTATCTAGTACACAACCTTTTACAATGTGTAGTACCGAACTCTTAGTGCTATTGCCCGGATATTTGGGGATATTCAGTGTGTTCGTTTGATGCTGCTTCACGTATCTTTGCAGTTTATTGTTACCATACATGTCATCTGAAATATACCTGCATCTCAGTTAGTTTGAGTTGATTAGTATCTACTAGTACACATCTTTTTACAATCTGCAGTACCAAACTGTTAGTGCTATTGTCTAGATATTCAGTATGTTTGTTTCATGCTGCTTTACATATCTTTGCAGTGTATTGTCACCATACATGTCATCTGAAATATACACGCGTCTTAGTTCATAAGTGTTGGGGCAGTAGTTTAAGTTTGGGCCAATCTTTTAAATGACGTGCCCTTTTCCACAGGGATGGGCTGACTAGGTTTGTTTCGGAGAAGCGGTCTCTTTCAGTACTTAAATTACAGGGCTGTAGCAATCTTGGTTTTCTCAATATTAGCTCTTCAATCCTTTCAGCACTTTGGTTATCAGGTTTTTGTTCCCTGTCCAAAGTGGTACGTGTGACACTCTTGCGGTTAATTGCTTGGTCATTGGTCGGATGTCTTGCATGAATTGATCAAGATATTCTCTTCTTGCAGGTCATAAACTGCTCTAACTTGAATGAGCTCTCACTGGCCTTTCCCAAAATAATGATCTACCCCTGTCCAAAGTGGTACGTGTGACACTCTTGCGGTTAATTGCTTGGTCATTGGTCGGATGTCTTGCATGAATTGATCAAGATATTCTCTTCTTGCAGGTCATAAACTGCTCTAACTTGAATGAGCTCTCACTGGCCTTTCCCAAACAAAATAATGATTCTACTGATCTTATTGCTCTAATGGATAGTCTGGGCCGTACCTGCCAAAACTTGAGAAACATGCACATCTCATCAATTCATTTATGCAATGAAGCCGTGTTTGCTCTCGAGAGTGCTAATCTCAGGTATCTTCAGTTCTTCACATCTTCCTGTGATCCTTCTTGAATGCTTCGTGCTTTTTCACTTTTAAGCTGGAAAAATCTTGCTTT
Source organism: Eragrostis tef (assembly GCA_000970635.1). Taxonomy (NCBI): domain Eukaryota; kingdom Viridiplantae; phylum Streptophyta; class Magnoliopsida; order Poales; family Poaceae; genus Eragrostis; species Eragrostis tef. The sequence goes on along the minus strand of LAPY01001892.1, from coordinate 27,349 downwards.
GAACCTTGTTTACATTTATTTCAACCACTTATTTTATTTTTGTATTTGTTTTCCAACAGAGGCCTATGCATGCTATCCTTGATTCTTGGTTCAAACATAACAGATGCAGATGTTGCATGTATTGTTCGTTCCTGCACAAGCTTGGAGTTGCTTGATTTAAGTGGGTAAGTACCATTTTATGGGGTCTAATTGTTTTGATATCTACCATTTATGTTTATTTCCTGACTTTTATATGTGCTTGCATCTTCAGATCCAGCATTACTGACAAGGGCTTGGGATGATCTGCAAGTCATTCCCCCATACTCTAACCCGACTCCTCCTTGCTTTGTGCCCAAATATCACCTCATGTAAGCCTGAACTTTCACATAGCCATGCTCATTCTACTTCAAAGATGTCATTGACTGTGCCCGCAAACACGCTAAATGTGCTCTATTCATGTCATTTCCAGGTGGGGTGCAGGCGGCCGCAGCACCGTTACCACTCCTTCGACTCATGGACTGTGGCAAGAGCTTATGTGTGAAACCGCAGCCTGAAGCTGGGAGATCATACTTCGGTGACATCACTGGAGGGATCAAATTCTGTTCCAAACTAGCGATCCAGAAAAAGCAGCAGCCTACTTACGAAAAGCTGATCAATAAGCACAATAATCTGAAGAACCTCAGCCTTTGGGGCTGTTCTGCAATTGATGTAAGTGTCCCAAATTTGTGGTCAATTCTATTTCGGTTTGCTGACATAATGAAACTGTGTACTCATTGCTGCTTTCATGCGTGACAGGCCCTGTATGTGAACTGTCCAGAGCTGGTTGATCTGAACCTGAACGCTTGCACAACTTCATCCAGGTGAGATGCAATGCGTCAACATTACTGCTTTTCTTGCAGGGTTTAGAGTGCTAGCAGTATACATCGATATGTAATTTGTTCTAACCTTGAGAAACCTTGTGCAGAACGACTGCTTCTCCATTGTCCACACCTGAAAGATGTGCACGTCTCTGGTTGCCATGACATGCTGATCGGAGCAATCAGGAACCAGGTACTACTTTCTCAACCCTGTTGGAGACGCGTTGACAAATTTCCTCTGCTGCTCATTGGAAATGGACTTCTCGAGTTAAATCACCATGAATCATCTCTTATCATGAACCATCAACTTTGGATCTCCTTCTGGCAGGTCCTAAACGAGTTCTCTATGGCAGAGCCCCAGATGTCCTGCAAGCTGGCTCACCGGTCGAAGCGAGTCCCAAGTCCCTCACTTCATGCTATAACAGGTCAGAAATACGCCACACTTCCTAAGCCCCTGACGTGCAAAAACCAACCGCTTCGCTCTTGCCTTTTGTCCTTTGTGCAATCCTGTCGCTGCCAGCATCTAGAGGAGAACTAGAAATGGCGTGGATCCCAGCGGAGCCAGTGCACCGTTCACATCGCCTAGCCGTCGAGCCAGCCGGCGACGTGAGGGCCTGGCGGTTGTGGCATCGTCGTCGTCAAGAAGCAGCAGATTTGATCCGCCAGCACATCACGTGGAGCAACAACGCGAACACGACCTCCTGCAAAACCAACGGCACTCTCGATCTGAAGTCACCGTTTGTCGAGGTCGCAGCAGCCTCCTGCGATAGGGGCAATTCCGTGGATAGCCTCAGCTCGTGGTGCATCCAGGATGCCATGTCATCTTCGTATCCTTCCTAGGATTTGAATTGAGTTCTATTTGATACAAGTATTATTTTGTTCCTACCTCATGTCATCAGGACGATGCTTGCAGATACAACTTGTGGGCCCGTGGTTTGGGCAAAATCCCATGAACCAGGGATGGTCGTCAAGAAAGACACTGGAGTTTTAGGTAAGCATCCGGTTTCTACATGCAATTTAATCAATCTACATTTTTCTGTTTGGAGATCCTATTCGCTATCAGTTGTTGTTGCCTTCGTGAATTCTAGGGACAAGAGGTCATATTGCGATGGATGTTCTTACACAGACCTGTAAATTTTTTTGTTTCCAGTTGTTGCCAATAATGAATCACACAAAGTTGCACGGCTCTTTATCTTTCATGCAATTATAGAATGTACCAGGGCATTGGCATCCAAGATCCATACTGTCGTAAGGTACTCTTAGCCTAGAAAATAGCTTTTGACGATTTCATTAGGTACATGTAAGCTAGCTTGGGGAACAAACAGAGTTTTTTTTATGGAATTATGGTAATGCTCCGACCTGCTGTAGAAGGAAAAAGATTATTTTGATCGAACCTCATGTCAAACTGAAGTTCCATTTGAACCCTCTTTGCAAGTTCTGGCATTGAGGAGGGACCTCTGGTGGTTGAATGTCTTGAGACCAAATTATTTTGATTGAGTGTTCCGACTGTGTTACTCTTTTCTGATGGTCTTATTTACAAATTTTGAAAGTGAAGCAATTGAGATATAGCAGTGTGAACTATACTCTGTAGAAAAATAGCTCCTTTTTCTTCCATTGCATCGTTGAATTCTTGTGAAACCAATAGATAGTTGTATGAACCTTTTGATTTCAGAACCATGTACTTATTTCTTGGTTCTTCCTTCAGATTAACTTATCACTACGAGGACTCTATATATATACATCATGCTGCAAGAACCATGTACAACATGTTGCAGCTGCTGCTCTCCTCTTTGGGCCTTTCTCTTCTCCCCTGTTTTTTCATTCTGTATGGGGTGTATTCGTGTCCTCTCCTGCTCCTTTTTACTTGCCTGAGGATTCTCATCAGTGTGGTCACTTGAAGATCCCTGTTGAAAGAAATTCTATTGTTTGTTACTTCAGTTTCTTCTTCAATCGAAAGTATGTAGTATCCTGCTAGTCCTCCCATTTTTCTGAAAACTTTTATGTCTTTGGATATTTTATTATTTGCACAGGACTAGCTGTCCCTTTTGTTTTGCCACCAGTCCCACCTCATTCTAGAATTTGACCAATGTATGGTTGCACCAAGTTGGGGTTTATTCCTTTTTAGGCAATGATTTTGAAGATATATCTATGTTAACCAGACTACTAATAAGATTGTTATAAATGTGTAAATAGAACTCAAAGTTCCCTTGATTGGAATTGTGTAATAGAAAAATATTTAGTGATCTGGTGGTAAAACCAAGTGATTTATTACTGTATTGTAGAGTAATTTTGACTTGATATTTTGGCATTTTATTTTTACATTTCTGAAACTGCTATCATCTGTCATATTAAAATATCACCCAAGGAGTGAGTTGCAACTGGTAACCAATGTTGGCTTCTGTACATGAGGTGTCAAAGTGTTCTCCTTATCCTTCATGCATTCAATTAATAATTGATTTATTTAATAATTTCTTTGATGTAAATTTTAGGTTCCAGTTATCTGCACATTAATTTATCTAGAGAAATCTGAACGTGAACATTATATTTCAATTGGTTTCAGTATTCATCCTGGATTTTTTTTATTGAATGACAGGATGAGTATGTGAATTGGATACTTGAATGCATCTTCTCATTGCAGCTGAAGCATGAAGGCCCATCACACCTGGAGCAAGAATTGTAAATTTGAGATGTGTCAACTAATAAAATATTGATCAGTGGCCTGCACACCATAGCTGGCGTTTTCTCACCATGTCATATTATATATGTTTATCAAGAATGTTCAGTTCATCTGTCAAAAAAAAATGTGTAGACTCTGAGTGTTCTGGACAGATTTACAATATAGCTGTTTTCATTTATTTGTATTTCTATCTATAGTTTCAACTTGTATTCTGGGCAGAATTGGCAGATTTACACTTTATTGTAATTCAACTGAAGCTCATGCTATGTTTGCCACTCTCCTGAGTGAACATCTGATATTTGAAACCTTTCAATGTGTTTTATCGACAGATTTACACGTAATTGTATCTGAAATGAAGCTCACGTTTTTTTCATTATGGATTGAAAGTGAAATTAATTTTCTCGTTACTTGTGACTTTTGCTGGCAAAGAATGATGTGTTTACTTCATGCTGCAGAGAATCAAATGTGTCATTGCTTTGACTTATGGCTCGTTCTGTGTTGGAAGTGCGCGCCATGGACAGGGCTCTCTTTTTTCAGGATATCTTGATAGGGTTTTCAGAATGGAGAAAACAGTGTTAGCATAATTCAAAGCAGCCAAACTCTGAACTTTGAGTCGGTGGATCAACATGTTCAGCTTTAACGATTGTGCATTTCATAACTTGGTCGCCATTGAATGTCCCCTTTCAACCTTCAACTTTGAACATGATTTTGATGTCATAGCTTAGATATAAGCTCAACTAAATTGTTTTAACGAGGCGTACATGCTTATTTGTTTCAACATGTTAAAATGTGCGTCAACTCGTTGCAAGGCATGGGCACTCACCTAATCAAGTATTTCTTTCTGTATGTGCCTACCATTGGATGTGTTGTACCTTTACTCTCCGTGGGTTTAACATGTGGAGTCTATAGAACAAATACTGTATGCTCTCAAACCGTCCTTGTTCATTCATCTGGGATAATAATTGTTAAGATGCACCAACAGATTATTTTCATCTTCACTTGCCCGTTGGAAAGGTAGTGAGCGGTCTAGAGCAATTTCAAAATCAGTTCCCTGTCATGCGTCTGTATGTTATCAGATACTCCTAACTGACAACTGCTGCTTTGGCTCTTGGATGTGGGCCGTGGGCCGGAAGAGCGAGGCCTCAAAATTCTTCAATCTGCTTCAAATTATTTGTTACTGTCAGGCTTAGAAAGGTCTTCTGCGATACATGATTTGCTTCTGAAGCCTTAGTTTTAATTACATTAATTTCTAATTGGATAAAGTCCATTTTACTCCCCTTGACTCTGGCCGGAGTCCGGATAACCCCCTAAACTAAGATTTGCTTTACTTAACCCCTTTCAGCTAAACCTGATCAATTTTCACCTTTAGTTGTTAGCCAAAACTGGTTTGGGTGACGTGGACTAGTATTAAGGCTGTTTTGCACTCGAAGGAGCCTCATCCTGTTCTTTTCCCCGGCGACGTGCGTGTGAGTTTCCTTCTCGGAGGTGCTCGGGGACGGCAGCCCACACTGTTCTTTCCCGACGCGGCGCCGAGGCATCATGAATGGACTTTATCCTTTCCAATTCTTCTGGGCATGATCTCTGATGTTCTCTGCTTCGCCGAGGCGAGCCCTGCTTCAACTTCTTCCGTCGGCGTGCCCTTCGCGCAAGCCATCCACAGCTTCAACATCAAATCGCTGGTGCCGTACACCCTTGACACATGGGACAGTCGCACAACTTTGACATGCAAGTGGCGTACCCGGCCTATTCGTTGGCCCGGCCGTTTCAATCTGCGAGCGCCACCACCTTGTTGAGGCAGCCCATGCGCGGGTCGTACTCGGACGTACGGGTACATGGTGAGCGTGACGCGGGGAGGTTCTCCGGCCGGCACCACCACGTGCCGGACGAGGGCGCTCGACGCCGCGCACCATGGCGAACACCACGGAGAGAGGGCACCTTCGCCAGCGACCACTCCGCCTTCCACGCGAAGCTGTAGTAGTTGCCGCAGAACACGAACAGCGACTTGCCGAACAGATCCCGGCACTCTGTTTTTCCCCGTTTTTGGTTTTGGTTTTTGTATCAGTTTTGGACCTTTCTTTGGTCATCATCGATATGGATAACAAAAGAGGTGAAGATGAACCTTGGGGTGGGATCGAGCAGAATCAGATGGTGCTCTTTTGACCTACTGGAACCACGACAGCCATCACATCGATCTTCCTCAGCTCCGACATTGCATCGCTGGAACCGCTCCTTTCATCACCACCACCACGTACCCATCCGGAGGTGTTTGAATTTGATAGATCCAAATGTTTTGCGTACGTACTATCCAAATATGCATTACGTAAATCCCAAGGAGATCCAGGAACTGCTCTTGCGATCTTCATGAACACACGACGCCCAAGCAACTACTGCTCTTGGCATTTCCTTCCTGGAGATTCGCCCTTTGCGAGCCACGAACTCGTCCGTGACCGCGAACCCGGCCTCCATCTTGACCGCGAACCACGTATACCCGCTGCATTCCGCCAGTGACAAATACTACGTGCATATATACCTGATCGAACACGACAGTAAAACAGACGGAGCACGAACACACCGTGCCCTGCGCACCACACACGTCCAGAACGCACACACCCAGCTAGCCTGATCGAGCAGACAAACTGGGACGAACCCAATTCACGCGACACGACCCGGAACGCACCGTGCTCGACTTTAATCCTAACAAGCCTGGCCGATACAGGGTGCAGCGGGAATGAACGAGCTCCGTCACGGAGAGAGTGTGTTTTTTTTTCCCTTTTAGAAAAAGAAACATTCATTATTCCAGCCTCTGCATCGAAAAGATGCATGTAGCTATAATCAAGACTAATATATATAAGAAAAATCTCCATCCTCGATCATCCTGGAGTTTAATTTTTGCAAACTCCACATGCCGGGAGCCATGGGTCGCCGGCAGCGCGTCGTTCATATTTTCAGTGACACAGCCGCGTCGCGTGGGTGGCAATCTAGCTCGGCCACCTGGTTTCCGGAACGACGGCGTGCATGGCCCCGCGCCGCGCCACCTGGTCTAGCTTCGTCCTCCCGCGCGCGCGGGAGCACCGCAAGGCTCGACTACACGGCTGACCGGCTTGCAGGTACGAAGGTGATGATGCAGCAGAGCACACCATTGCGCGGAGGTCATTTCGTTCCGCATGGACACGCTCTTAATTTGACAGCATCGACGCGGTAACTCGATTACCGTATTGGACAGGAACGTCCCCGCCTGATTGCATTGGTGTGAGTAGGTTCCACCGCTCAGACGAATGTACGTTCCTCGATCATCGCGCGCGGCCAGTGTTCATCGATCTTGTCCCTTCTAACGAAGCAGCTTCAGTCAGCGGCTGGAACCGCTCCTTTCATCACCACCACCACGTACCCATCCGGAGGTGTTTGAATTTGATAGATCCAAATGTTTTGCGTACGTACTATCCAAATATGCATTACGTAAATCCCAAGGAGATCCAGGAACTGCTCTTGCGATCTTCATGAACACACGACGCCCAAGCAACTACTGCTCTTGGCATTTCCTTCCTGGAGATTCGCCCTTTGCGAGCCACGAACTCGTCCGTGACCGCGAACCCGGCCTCCATCTTGACCGCGAACCACGTATACCCGCTGCATTCCGCCAGTGACAAATACTACGTGCATATATACCTGATCGAACACGACAGTAAAACAGACGGAGCACGAACACACCGTGCCCTGCGCACCACACACGTCCAGAACGCACACACCCAGCTAGCCTGATCGAGCAGACAAACTGGGACGAACCCAATTCACGCGACACGACCCGGAACGCACCGTGCTCGACTTTAATCCTAACAAGCCTGGCCGATACAGGGTGCAGCGGGAATGAACGAGCTCCGTCACGGAGAGAGTGTGTTTTTTTTTCCCTTTTAGAAAAAGAAACATTCATTATTCCAGCCTCTGCATCGAAAAGATGCATGTAGCTATAATCAAGACTAATATATATAAGAAAAATCTCCATCCTCGATCATCCTGGAGTTTAATTTTTGCAAACTCCACATGCCGGGAGCCATGGGTCGCCGGCAGCGCGTCGTTCATATTTTCAGTGACACAGCCGCGTCGCGTGGGTGGCAATCTAGCTCGGCCACCTGGTTTCCGGAACGACGGCGTGCATGGCCCCGCGCCGCGCCACCTGGTCTAGCTTCGTCCTCCCGCGCGCGCGGGAGCACCGCAAGGCTCGACTACACGGCTGACCGGCTTGCAGGTACGAAGGTGATGATGCAGCAGAGCACACCATTGCGCGGAGGTCATTTCGTTCCGCATGGACACGCTCTTAATTTGACAGCATCGACGCGGTAACTCGATTACCGTATTGGACAGGAACGTCCCCGCCTGATTGCATTGGTGTGAGTAGGTTCCACCGCTCAGACGAATGTACGTTCCTCGATCATCGCGCGCGGCCAGTGTTCATCGATCTTGTCCCTTCTAACGAAGCAGCTTCAGTCAGCGGGCATGGGCCAGTGTGTAGCACAGAAACTCCACAAACAGAGAGTAAATTTTTTAAAGCTTTTGGTTTATGGATCTTGTCTCACAAAAACCACACGTGTTTTGGTTCGTATCACCTAACCAGTTAACCTCATGTTTTATTGTCATATTGATTCACAAAACCACACCTCTTAAAAAGAAAGTCATAAATATGACATCAATATGAACTATTTTTTTGTGCTTATGTGACGCATGTGGTGTAATGAATTTGATTATATTAAAATCATATAGCGGACATATAATCTTCTAAAATTTAAGTGGAGCGCTTAAGTAAAATTCATATCAGTTTTATAAGGGTTGGGTTTTATGAAATATTCTGACCAGAATACCCAAGGTTAAGTGACACGAGTCAAAATACCTAACACAAAGACCACAAACCCGGGTTTAATAAATTTAGCCACAAATAATTAAATGACGCAGGATTTTGTACCCCTAATGAGTTGCATGATTTAACTCTAATGTTCAGTTCAGTTTCGCACATCACCATGTATGTTGTTTAAGTGATAGAGCCATCATTCTAGGGTTGTATACTCGCCACGAACCGGAAATTCATACGAAGATCTTCTGCATTTTCTTGAAGCCAGGTTACATCCATCATTTTTTTCTTGTCTGATACATATGAGTAGGATTTAACCTGCAAATATTGCCTAAACCTATTCACTGATTTTTCTCTGACCATGCTTAGGTCATGTTGAGTCTGATGTATATGCGCCTTGCAAGCAACACCTTGGTGGCGATGCTAGCCCCTAGTATCGAGTGGTCGAACAGTTTTATCAGTTTTTTTATCTTTTTTCATGGACGGATCTACCAAGAGGGGGGCACATACCCCTTACCCATGAGTCTCTATGAAAAATGTTGGGGCACACCTGGCACCACATGATTGGCGTGGAGCGGACGAAAGCACCATACGTGGAGCCAGGATTTCCCACACGGTTGCAGCAAAATCCACAAAGACCATTTAGGGGTTAACTCTAGGAACGAACAGCTTGCCCTCCTGCACAGACGTAAGTCATCCAGAAAAGGATCTTTTCGTGAATTGGATAGAGAAAAAACTAATCCATTCAAACCTTCTTTTGAATTTGATATGAGAGGACAAACCTTATCGAATCATCATCTACTACTACTACTACTACTACTACTACTACTACTACTACTACTACTACTACTACTACTACTACTACTACTACTACTACTACTACTACTACTACTACTACTACTACTACTACTACTACTACTACTACTACTACTACTACTACTACTACTACTACTACTACTACTACTACTACTACTACTACTACTACTACTACTACTACTACTACTACTACTACTACTACTACTACTACTACTACTACTACTACTACTACTACTACTACTACTACTACTACTACTACTACTACTACTACTACTACTACTACTACTACTACTACTACTACTACTACTACTACTACTACTACTACTACTATTATTATTATTATTATAAATATATA
>LAPY01001891.1:81040-92418 GCA_000970635.1 Eragrostis tef | reverse complement strand
CCCCGCCACCCCTTCCGCTGCCACCGCCGAATCCCAGTGGCTCTCAAACCCTAGCTTCTCCTTCGATGCCTCCTCTCTGAACATCCCGGCCGCCACCTCTTCGTCCCTTACGCCGCCGCTAAGCCCCTCGTCTGAAGAGGACGCGGCACCGCGGCCCGCACCTGCGAAGTACGAGCTAGTGCCATCATCGCCGTCTGCCTCCGACGAGGATAGAGGGTCGCGGAAGAAGGAAAGGGGGAGGAGGAAGCGGAAGCGAGAGAAGGAGAGGTACGATGGGGCTGCGGCCTCGCGGAAGCCTGGAATTCGTGCTTGGGCAGGGTCGGACACCAAGCCGGCCAGGGATTACTATGTCGACGCCAAGGGTGATCATGATAACCTGGCTTTTGGATCCCTCTACAGGTCAGGTCATTGGTTATGAAATACTGTTTTGATGCAACTATACGGAGCTGATTGTTTGTGATGTAGCTAACCTTTGGTGCTTAACTGTAACGCCTATGTTTAAGAGCCTGATTTAAGACAGTTCTCTAGTGCCAATGGTTTGCTTATTTATGTGTACCATTTACTTTATGTGTTTGTCTAGTTTGAATACTGATATCCAAGTTTTCAGCATCATGTTTGACTTGTAGGTGTAAAAGCTACTTCAATCTTATTTATTTTTCAAGTTTCCTCCCCGAGGCCTTTGCTGATCAATCTGTCTGAAATTCATAGGCATAGTTATTGGTACTTGAAATTTTGAAGCATTCTCCATTATATCCAGTATGTACCTTATAGCCTAAACATGCTAGTCTCCTCCAGGGTTAAATGCTTGGTTGGATGAACTGTGATACTAAGATTCTGGCACCTTTGGTTGTTTATATGGAGGGATTGCCTCATACGATGGAACAAACACTCATTTGGTTACCTGTTTTCCATTTTCCTTAAAAAATTTACCATAACGCCTTTTTTTAACGCCAAACCGGGCTACTTTCTCCAAGTTAACCCAACAGTGGATCCTCTTATCGGGGTTAAAAGTATGCATCATCATTTCAATTATATTAGAAGGTAAATGTACAATATGGTTGCCAATTAAAACTTGGTAATCAAACTGATTTGGTTGCTGTGTCATGGTCAACAGCATGTAGACTGGCAGCTAGCTGAAAGGTTCAGTTTATTCATATTAGGAGGAATGTCGCTGCTTCGATGGTGTTCTCATTCTCATCTTTATCCTTATTTTGACTGGCTGAGAGATTTATCTGTGTTAACAAATACTCCCTCCGTTTTTAAATATATGACACTGTTGACTTTTTTTTGTTGACCAACAATATGTAATTAGTTACCGAATGTGAAATGAATATCGTTGGATCTATCATCAAAAGCACTTTAAGGTTAACATGTACAGTTATCTATTTTTAAAACCGGAGGGAGTACTAAATACTCTATGCAGTCTTCATTTCTGTTTACTTGAACCTATCTGCCTTAAATCTTAAAATTCCGGTTCTGTATTCATTTCTGTTTATTTAACTTTATTGGGGTAGCATATTTTGTTTTGCTACTAAATTTTAACTCCTAAATTAATTTTGCAGAATGGATGTTGCACGCTACAAACATCAGAGCATGCTCGGGGCACGTGATTTGAATCGGTTTAGATTTTATAACTGGGGGCTTGGTTCATCACATATGGATCTAGACTCGGACTTAGATGGACTGGATAGCAAAGTAAGAGCTGGGGGGCGCTACTACTCGGCAAAATATGCAGTTTTTGAGAGAAATAAGGGTTTCAAACACCTGAAAGTATTTAAGAGCGATGCCTTTTCAATGCCCACTGAAGATTTTGTCCCCTTAGATACAGTGTCACTTCCTGTGAAAAGTACAAACGTGGAACAGGAAATTGAGGAATCCTGGGAAGATGAAATACTTCGGAGGACGAGGGAATTCAATAAGATGTCTCGAGAACGTCCTCACGATGAAAAAGTGTGGTTGGCTTTTGCTCAATTTCAGGTATCAGGAATTTTTATTGTTTTGTGGATGAAATTTCTCCCATCACATTATTTCACTTATTCGTATTATGTACTAGTACTGTGTTGTTGTTTTACCTTTCGTGGTAATAAAATATTTTCACTTACAAACATCACTTATATTCACTACTGCTGTATTGCAGGACAAAGTTGCCAGTACTCAGCCACAAAAAGCTGCACGTTTGCAAACTACCGAAAGGAAAATAAGCATACTGGAGAGTGCGGTGGATCTTAATCCGGATAATGAGGATTTGTTGCTTTGCCTTTTGAAGTCATACGGTGAGAGGGATAGCACTGAGAGCCTCTTGGGGAAATGGGAGCAAATACTTACAAAACACCCAGATAGTTGTAAGTTGTGGAAGGAGTATCTACTCCTGTGCCAAGGGGAATTCTCCAGATTCAAAGTTCCAGAAATACGGAAGTCTTATGTATATGCTATACAGGCTCTATCTGCAGCATGCACCAAGCTATGTAGGCAGGTTTAGCTTCAGTGTTCCTTTGTAAATAGTTAAGCCTATCTGCTTCTGGCATGCTTTCAAAATACCATTAATATCTTATTTTTTGTTTTTTTTACAGGACTATCAAAATTCTGACCCCAAGGCACCATATCCTTCCCTAGCTCAGCTGGAACTTGGTTTAGTGGATATATTTGTGAATCTGTGCAGATTTGAGTGGCAGACAGGGCATCGAGAATTAGCAACCGGGCTATTTCAGGCTCAAATAGAGTTTAGCTTATTCTCCCCTCCCCTGTATCTGACCACAAGCAGTAAGCAAAGGCTCTTTGAGCACTTCTGGAACAGTGCTGGTGCTAGAGTAGGGGAAGATGGTGCTCTTGGATGGTCTGCATGGTTAGCAAAAGACGAGGAGAGTAGACAAAACATGGCTATGCAAGAAAGCTCACAAGAGCCTGAAGTAGGCGGCTGGAGTGGTTGGTTTGATCCTTCTCTAAGAAGCAGTGACACGAACGATTCATCCAATAAAACGCTAGAACCATCATCAACTGATGGAAATGATGCAGAGGACCTAGATGCTGAGGATACATCTGCACAAGACGATGTTGAATCCTTGCTGAAAAAACTGGGCATTGATGTAAATGCAGAGTCGAGCAGTGAAGTTAAAGATGCATTGCAAACTACTGAAAGGAAAATAAGCATACTGGAGAATGCGGTGGATCTTAATCCAGATAATGAGGATTTGTTGTTTTGCCTTTTGAAGTCATATGGTGAGAGGGATAGCACTGAGAGCCTCTTGGGAAAATGGGAGCAAATACTTACAAAACACCCAGATAGTTGTAAGTTGTGGAAGGAGTATCTACTCCTGTGCCAAGGGGAATTCTCCAGATTCAAAGTTCCAGAAGTACGGAAGTCTTATGTATATGCTGTACAGGCTCTATCTGCAGCATGCACGAAGCTATGTAGGCAGGTTTAGCTTCAGTGTTTCTTTGTATATAGTTAAGCCTATCTGCTTCAGCATGCCTTCAAAATGCCATTAATGTCTTATTTTTTGTTTTTTATACAGGACAATCAAAATGCTGATCCCAAGGCACCATATCCTTCCCTAGCTCAGCTTGAACTTGGTTTAGTGGATATATTTGTGAATCTGTGCAGATTTGAGTGGCAGACAGGGCATCGAGAATTAGCAACCGGGCTATTTCAGGCTCAAATAGAGTTTAGCTTATTCTCCCCTCCCCTGTATCTGACCACAAGCAGTAAGCAAAGGCTCTTTGAGCATTTCTGGAACAGTGATGGTGCTAGAGTAGGGGAAGATGGTGCTCTTGGATGGTCTGCATGGTTAGCAAAAGACGAGGAGAGTAGACAAAACATGGCTATGCAAGAAAGCTCACAAGAGCCTGAAGTAGGCGGCTGGAGTGGTTGGTTTGATCCTTCTCTAAGAAGCAGTGACACGAACGATTCATCCAACAAAACGCTAGAACTATCATCAACTGATGGAAATGATGAAGAAGACCTAGATGCTGAGGATACATCTGCACAAGATGATGTTGAATCCTTGCTGAAAAAACTGGGTATTGATGTAAGTGCAGAGTCGAGCAGTGAAGTTAAAGATGGCAAAACATGGAATAGATGGTCCTTGATGGAGTTATCAAGGGATAATGAACAATGGATGCCTCTTCGTGAAAAATCTGGTACATTGAGTTTTTTCCCATTGAGATATTTATATTTGTTTAATTGACTCAGTGCTAACACTTGATATATTTGTAGGAATAGAATCACTCCATTCTGGTGATGCTCCATCCGGAGAAGAGGATGATCATCTTTCTAGAGTAATCTTGTTTGAAGATGTAACCGAGTTTCTTTTCTCTTTATCTTCAGAGGAGGCCCGCTTTTCCCTGATATGCCAATTTATTGATTTCTATGGTGGCAAAATTTCTAGATGGTATTTCTCCCCCTTACTTAATTGATTTCTATATAGTTTCCTCTCACGCAAACAGAAATTTGTTATCCTGTACATCTGCATGCCGATGTCGCTCAATGTATGTAGTTGAAACCCATTTTTGAGAGCTAGGTTGATTTCGTCTTCCAAACATTTGTCCATGTACTTGATCCTTGTGCAATCGGTGGAAGGTGTGCCCCAGGCTCCGGTCCTCTTCTGCTGGGAATTCGAAGCCATCCTTCTCTTCAAAAGAAATACACAGTTACTTGTAGCTAACTATTTCCCAATTTTTTCGGCTGATGAGCTTAATAAGACATAACACAATGATATATCTGACCACTATTTATCGGGTTTTCCTCACTATTTTGGTCATGTTTTTCAAGTATGTTGATGTACACCTAGACCACCCAAGTTTGTGCCCTTTTTGGCGTGTGTTTAGGTGTCAATCCATAGTGCCAGCTAGTTCCTCCTAGGTTGGTCGAGTTTTGGTTATGATGTTTTCTGGTAATATTAAAAAAGACCATATAGTGGTACTGTCGTCTTTCTTTTGTCTCAACTCCACACCAGCCTTTGATAAGCTAGAATAGAGACCATCAGAGTCAATACAAAGTTTTCAGTACTTCTCCCCAATTTTGAATTTTTCGCATAATCTATTATCACTGTGTTCACCACGTATCCTTTCATTCCCAGGACATCCACCAACAGTTCAAGTTGGCTTGATAGGATTTTGAGCCTGGAGATGATTACTAATGATATTTTGGAAGATCTCAGTACTGTGTCTGATCTCTTAAAAAAGGACCAAGATTCAAGTCGATACAAACTGGAATCGTTATTAGGAAGCATGCATGATCTTTCTCAAAGACCTGGCCTGGTGAAGTTTCTGAGGAATGCAATTCTGCTTTTCCTTGATGTTTTCCCTCGTAATCACATCTTGGAGGAGGCTTTGCTTATCACTACCCAGATGTATACTGCTCAAGAGAACTCTGTGTCCACTCCTTCAAATGCATCAAGGGCTTTGGCCAAAAATTTGTTGAAGAAAGACAGACAGGTAATTTTGACCTGTTCTATTTTTTTTGTGTCACATTATTTTGGAGTGCAACTTCAAAGCCAGACACATTTGTGGGAAAACTCGAATTAAATTTTCAATCATACAAATCAATTCATAATTTTCTTTAACATTTTAATTGTTTTTTCCTCCATCATTTTTAAAACTTTAGAACCCCATAGGTGCATCCTTTTACTGTTGCAATGTTGTTTACTTGTTCTCTGAAATGAACACTCACCGTTTTGCCAGTGGTAACTATGTTGCTTTGTTGATATATTATGCTTTGGTTAAATATCTCATGATTTTTTTTCCTTTTATGATTAAAAAATCTCATGAACATGATAATGGATACTTACTTTTAACTTATAACATTGATTATTTGTTCCGTAGGACTTTTTGCTTTGTGGGATATATGCGCGAACTGAAGCTATGCATGGAAACATTGAACAAGCAAGGAAGATATTTGACATGGCATTATTGTCCACTGAAGCAGCTACTGAGGTAAAGCATAAAGTAAATGTATTTTTTATGAAAGCTCATGTGGTCAGTTCCAATTAATGTTACTGATTTTGAATTGTACAATTTGGCAATCTTGGTGTGTTGCATTGTCAGAATGCATGCTAACTGGCAAGTTATCTGTTGATATAGTTTCACACTTTGTTTGGGTAGAATTGTGTACTCCAGTAGAACATCTCCTGTCCAAAAAGGATGTAGTTTCAGGTTGGTTCTTATTTGCAGCAGATGCCGCTTCAAAAGTTTTTCCTGTCGCGCCTCGTAAATCATAGGCGCCTGAAATATTTTGAGATTTCAGGGGACCGTGTGGACATGTGTTGCAGATGCCTTTGTTGGACGCATGCCTTAGTTAGCTTTAGAGGGTTCAGGTTTTGGGTTCTCCAGCGTATTTTGGGCTTAAAAGGGACGGCGGAAGGCAGACGGGGGTGTCGGGACCTGCTTGGTTCGTTCTTGAACAGTGATTCGCGGGGTGGGTGGGAAAAAGGGAAAGGAGAGAGGTGGAGGGGGAAAGACGATATCCCGTTTTCATCAAATGGCAGTAATCCTTCAACCGAGAAAAAACTTATTTTTGGATTTCTGTTCATTGGTAGCTCCCTTTTTCTTTTCCAAATTGTGCCGAAGCCCAGAGCTATATGGAGATAAAACAAGTAGTTTAGACTGGAGAAGGATAAGGTAATTTAATTATCTTGATGAAAGTTGTATTGTTTCTACCTTGAATAGTTTTGATTTGGGGAGCCAAGGGAGAGGAAATTGAGTTTGCACAAATTCTAACAAATGTGAGCCTAGGTGCTAAGACAAAACACATGGCATTGGAGTCAAGTTTTGGGCCTTTGGCACCCTTGTTAACTTCATTATAGTACTAAAATTTTATATTTGAAAATGAAATCATCTTAGAACCTATTACGGGGTGCTAAGGGATAAAATATAGCTGTTAAGAGAGGAGACATGCTAGTTAACTATTGGGTATTGGAAGATCCTGTGTATCTTCCGGCAAGCGTCAGTTCAGTCCGTAGCAGTAGCTTGTTCATGCACTTTCTCCCATTTACTTTCATGCACGAACCTTTAAGACAGCATGTAATTTCGTTGCTCCAATGAAATTCCAGGGCATGCCTTTTTATGCAAAAAAAAGTTAACTATTGGGTAGCACCAAAGAGACAGGGTTGCTGATTCACATGCTCCTAGGTAGCACATGATCATCTTTCTCAGGAAACATGGTTTTATTGGCACTGCTGGAGCTTAATGAACCCTGAAGGGGCCCTCCAAACCCCCACCCCCCCAAAGTTAATGTTCAAGCTCTGTCACTGTTTATTGGAGTTGTTTCCTTTGTCAGATTTTACTAGCTTCAGGCGATCTCAGTGTTTTATGGTAGGCTTTTTCTTCCAACCAATCTCATTCATGTTTGATGTCCATTGTTTTTCTGAGCAGGATCTTAGGAGAAAGGTTCCTATTCTTTACTTTTGGTACGCTGAGATGGAGATAGCAGTGTCCACGTCAAGGAACAACTCTGACTCGTTGCATCGTGCAATTTACATTCTGTACTGCTTAGGAAGCAGTGTGAATTTTGTTCCATTCGTTAGCCCTATATCCAGGCCTCAGGTCTTGAGGGCTCGTCAAGGGTTCAAAGAGCAGATTAGAAGCTTACGATCTGCATTTGATTGTGGTGATATAAAAGAGGAAACTGTTGCTCAGATCTGCTCTGCTTCTTTATTTGAAAGTATGACATCTGGTTATTCTTCTGGTCTTGAAGTAATTGAGGAGATCTTTCCTATTGCATTTTCAGGTAAAAATCCTTCTCTTAAATGACAATTCAATCATTTTCTACTACTGCTTATGGTTTGTATATCTACATGACAAAAGTTTAATCCCACGTTGGACAAACATATCTATTGTATTGGTGATAGAAATTGCTTGTGGAGGCAAGCAGACAAAACATGCAGTGCCTCCATTTTCTCTATTTATCAACCTTGAAAGTGAGGATGTTTAAGTAGAATACTGCTAAACTAAACTATTGTGGAAATAGATAATATTTGATACAATCACAGATTATATTAAAAAGTAACAAGTTATTGGAGAAATCAACCTCATCATGTTGTTTCTCAAGGGTTGCACATATGGCAACTGAAGCAGTTGATACAAATATTCTGTAGTAAGCATAAAGATATTAACAAAATTCCAGGAGTACCTTGTTGCATTGCACTCAGATTGTGTTATCGTGGAGTTTCTGTATTGTTGTGCTTCTGTTCATTTGAGTAATATATGTCCTTAATTTCTGTTTGGCCCTTTTTCGCTTTTATGCACTTCAACTTTTATGTTGCTTTACAATATATGAAACTGCACATTCTCTTCTGTTGGTAAATCGCGCTCTTACTAACTATAAATGTTCTGTTCAGAGAATAGTCATAGCTTGGAATTTGAAGGTTTGTGGGTGTATTACATCAAACTGCTTCAGAAAAATCGTACCCAGATGAGTCTCTCAAGGGTCTGGCCTAGCATATCACAAGGGATGCAAAAATACCCATACAATCCAAAATCGTATTCAGCTATGTTAATCCTGAGCTGTCTTTATAGTGTCTCCAATAATCTGCGCCTCACACTCGACAAATGTAGTCAAAGGTGAATTTGCCTATCTTTTCCATAATTTTTATATCTCCATTCCAAATTCTTTTCTCTCTATTTCGGTTTTTATATCTTTATTACTTGCCTGATGTTTCCAGAATGTCTTTTCTAAAAAAAAGTATTGATGAGACCAAATAATTTGGAATACTTAGGCCTAAATATAATTGGTACAGAAAATGTTGGTCCAGTCCATAAATAGTACTAAACTTTATGTTATTTTACTTATTGCAATGGAATTATATTGTATCTGTGGATTATGAACTTCTCGACATGCAGCATTTTATAACTAAACATTAAGAAGTCTGGATGGTGTTGCCTGCCTGCCTATTGACTTTCTTTTTGTATTTGAATGCAACAGGGACCCTTCTGTTATTGCCTTGCTCTTCGCTTTGTCCTTTGAATGGGATAAAGTAGGATCTGACAATAGGATACACAGTCTGTTTGAGAGAGCTTTAGCTGATGATAGGTTACAGAAGTCCGTTTTGTTATGGCGGTGTTATCTAGCTTATGAGGCAGAGATAGCCTGTAATGCTTCTGCAGCACGTCGTGTGTTCTTCAGAGCGATACATGCATGTCCATGGTATGATACTGACACATGATTTCACATTTTTATTTTGATCTGGT
Source organism: Eragrostis tef (assembly GCA_000970635.1). NCBI lineage: Eukaryota > Viridiplantae > Streptophyta > Magnoliopsida > Poales > Poaceae > Eragrostis > Eragrostis tef. The sequence goes on along the minus strand of LAPY01001891.1, from coordinate 83,235 downwards.
CAAAGTGAAGCAAGCATCAATTATTTTATTGTCATGGCATTATCTTTAACTTCTGGTACGGCATTATGAAAGAAAGATGTAATTAGAGGTTTGATGCTCCCTTTTTTGACATGTGACACTGAAAGAGTTGTCTGATCTCCAGGAAGTGATGCGTGAAAAGGAATTAAACATCCGCACTGACATCTACGAGATACTCTTACAAGATGAAACAGATACATGATAAGTGTTTCCTTTGTCTTTATCCAGAACTCCAGATCAGTTCCAAGGTTTCAGTGGAAGATTAGTTCGGCGTTGCAGTTTTATAGCTCATAATGCATCGAGCTCGGAAGCAGGTTACTTAGGAATACATTTATTATTAGGAGATGCGCTGAATGTACTATGGGCAGCCTGAGTCGACGGCCTCATCAATTGTGACTGCTTTATTTCTGTTCCTTCCCGATGGACCTTGTTGATACGGTTGTCGCTCCTCAAGTTCTATCATTTGATGCATTCTTAATGGCTTTGCTGGACCCAACCACGTGACAAGATCAAGATGATGAAGTCCTATTGCAATTCGTTTGAGGAAACCATGGCGCGGACAGCAGAAGGGTGGCATTGTGGAATACTGTTGCAAAACTGAAACACAACTGCTCTCAAAGCTGGTGGATATTCTTGTCAGCTATTTGTAAAGCAACTGCATCCTCAGGCAAGCGATTTGTGCAATCTAAGCACGTGTTGTGCTGTTTTCTTTATTCTACATTTGGGTTCACTCTCATAGTTGTTCTGGTGAAAAGCAGGTATCGAAGGCTCTTAACTGTTCAAAGATTATCGTGAGCTAGCATTTTGTTGAAGCTTCATGGAAGGCTCTTGAAGTTTTATATCACTTGCTTTCTACCTAACTGCAGAGGGCACTGAAGAGTTGCTGTGGTTTGTTGTGTATGATGCTCAAAGTTAATATTGACCTGAGACTTCTCGACACTTGCGTCAAAAATTGTTTGCTGATCCATGCATGCATGATACAATAGATAGTTGAATATGCCATTCTGATGCGGGTACCCAGATTTATGGTACCTCGACACAAGGCATTGGAGGCAGTTTCATTGAGCACCCGCAAAATACTTAGGCTTATTTACATATTAGGCAGAGGGCACTAGTTAAAATAGATGTAGAACCAACATATATATTATATTTACAAGGGTAGCTTTTACCCTCCCAGGGCCACACTGACTATATGGTCCGACTCCTTAAGTATCAGAAAAGGTCGATCCCATTAGCCCCTTGTTCTGATGATTGTTATGGTTCCCGTTCCTCCCGTTCTGATCCTCGTAAGGCTAACGACTGCTTTGCCGGGCGCCAACAGGGTGCCGGACTGGCCTGGCCGGTCTCCTGAGGATCCTCTGATTGACGTCGCTCAGCGTCGTCATGCAGCCATCGTCCAGCCCCAGCGGCTTCACTACGGCGAACGGGTACAACACTCCGGCGCCTGTCTTCTTCCCTGCGAGAGATTCGAAAACATCTCAACACCCTCCAAACAAGCGTGACAGCGAATCGGGTTTGTTTGGCTGGATTTCAGCTCAAGAAACAAAAGGTTACTGTACGAATAAGCCAAAGACTGCTCTGGAGCAGCAAAGCAAAGCTTGGCATACGTTGCTGCAAGCCTGCAACTGCAGCTGCAACAACTGTCTGTAGTACTCCTCGCACCAGTGTGTGCCAGTGTCTCAGCGCACATGCGCGCGCGAGTAGTAAATGGTTTGCTCACCGGCGAGCCACCCACCTGCTGCTGCTGGTGTGGTCGGGGAGCCCGCCGCAGCCGCACGGGAGGGTTCGCAGCAGTGGACGACGGGCCGCGAGCGATCGTCGCGACGCGCTGGCGCGTGGGGCGCCATCAGCAGGGGGGCGGCAGCGGCGCGCACGGCGGAGCGGCGAGGAGGGGGGACGGCTGCTGCTGCTGGCTCTTCTCCACCCTGCGCCGCTGACTCCTGCGCGCTCGGGCCCCTCTGCCCCTGCTCCTCCCTGCCCAACGCGCCTGCCCGGTCCTCCTCTGCACGTCCACGCATTAAACTGGGTGTTATGCTCAACTATTTATATGGAAGTAGGACTAGTGCTTAAACATCTTGGCCAGCATTAATCTTTGCAGCAGAGCGCCAGTGAATCCAGTGACTAATGGCTAGTACTACTCCGACTATCAGGATTCAGGACTGGCAGGGAGAAAGACC
>LAPY01001891.1:67706-79820 GCA_000970635.1 Eragrostis tef | reverse complement strand
GGGACCCAAAAACCTCGGAAAGCCGAGAAGAACAAGACAAGCAGCGACGCTACAAGTTAGAAAAGAGCAAGAAGACAATGCGCGGCCTGCGCTCTGCGTATGCAAAACAACTCCTTTGTACTCGTATGTTTTATGTTTAGTGCGACAACGAAGTGACAACTTTGCTCTTCGTTTGGTGACTCGAGTTGACACTGTGTAGGACCGTCGGGTATGTAGTCAAAAGCTTGAGGAATCTCTTTGGAGCAAAGACTCCTAGAGAAGCACTCATTGGTCATTGCTCATCATCATCATCATCTAGGTGCCTAACAAGTTCGGGACAGTATTGATTCGACTTACCTCAAGAAGGCACTGCAGGTCCTCACTCACGCCCGCCGGACGCCGCGGTGGAGGCGTCGCCGCCGTCCGCTGCCGCTTGTTGCCACGGTCGCTCCAATGGGCGACGGCGTCTTGCAGGTAGCCGCTCGACGCCTCCGACGAGCCCGGCGACTCCAAACCTGCTGCAAGCAGCACAATGCCGCAAGATAGCTACTTCAACACACCACCACACGGCCATCTTCTCACTATGCCCTAGCCGAAAGAAGGGAGCAATGCATCAATGTCTTCAAACACTTACGCGTAACCTGGAATGCGGCCTCTTGGAGGGCAGCGTCTCCTCCGGCTCCTCCTAGAGTGTGCAGCTGAAGCAGGTCCCAATCCCAGTCCCAGTCCAGCTGAGGAGGGAGCACGCAACAGTCGTAGCTGTGCAGGGCCATGGAGTGTTGGTATGGAGCAAGCAGAGGCCGAGTGATGTGGCTTGCCATGGTGAGTGGGGGTGCGTGTCCGCTAGCCCTCTTAAATAGGAGGCCCTTTTGGCGGAGCAACAAAAGCTGTGTCAAATTTGGGTGGATGGAAATGGGCGAAGGGCTTAGCTCTGGCTCTATTTCAACAGGATGAGAGAAGCAAAGCAAGGAGAGCAGACAGTCAATGGGAAAAGAAATAGTAAATAACTAGAAAAGGAATAACAACAAAAGAGAAAAGGGAAAAGGTGCGATTGCTGCTGGGGCTTGTCATGCGGCCCTTTCTCGTGATTCGTTAAGGCCGCAAGATAGCTACTTCAACACACCACCACACGGCCATCTTCTCACTATGCCCTAGCCGAAAGAAGGGAGCAATGCATCAATGTCTTCAAACACTTACGCGTAACCTGGAATGCGGCCTCTTGGAGGGCAGCGTCTCCTCCGGCTCCTCCTAGAGTGTGCAGCTGAAGCAGGTCCCAATCCCAGTCCCAGTCCAGCTGAGGAGGGAGCACGCAACAGTCGTAGCTGTGCAGGGCCATAACGTGTTGGTATGGAGCAAGCAGAGGTGGAGTGATGTGGCTCGCCATGGTGAGTGGGGGTGCGTGTCCGCTAGCCCTCTTAAATAGGAGGCCCTTTTGGCGGAGCAACAAAAGCTGTGTCAAATTTGGGTGGATGGAAATGGGCGAAGGGCTTAGCTCTGGCTCTATTTCAACAGGATGAGAGAAGCAAAGCAAGGAGAGCAGACAGTCAATGGGAAAAGAAATAGTAAATAACTAGAAAAGGAATAACAACAAAAGAGAAAAGGGAAAAGGTGCGATTGCTGCTGGGGCTTGTCATGCGGCCCTTTCTCGTGATTCGTTATGTTTGAGTTTGATGATGATTGACCTGTTTTTTCCCCTATCATCATTGGACAATGTTACAAAAGCATGTCTTACAAAAAAGATGGAGGAGATTCACTAAAACATGCTCAAAAGACACTTCCCCGTTTGAGGAGCACAGGCAACCTGCTTTTCCATTGGAAAACAATGCGCTTCTCCAGCTTAAATTTTGTATTACCAACGCATTACAACTGACAGTAACGAAATATTAACGGATTACTATGAACTTCTAGGATGGTTGTAAAATTTTGGGACGGGGTAAAAGGAAAGCTGCTAGTAGTTGTTAGTACTTGCGGGTGCAGTAGTACTTGCCTGTTGATGTTTTGTTCGTATCTTGTGCTGCAGCAAATGGAGACAGCCCCAGTAGCTTTAGCATTCTTTCGTGAAAATCTTTCGGACAGGTCAAAAAAAATTATTTGCCATTTTTCTCTTTTCCACTGTTGGATAAGCTTGCTCTCTGCCCACTGCCATTACTTGCTTGCTGTGCCACCACCTTTGTAGAACTGCGAGCTTATCATGGATGCATGTACTTGTTACACCAAACTCGTAGCTCAACTATGGCTGTGTGGGGCTTTGCTTCACATATCACCAATAATGACCAAAGGCCTACACAGCAGTGTCAGTGCTTGAGAGATTGCTCGTATCATAGAGAAAGTTGTATCAAGTACCATACCATCATTGCTTTGTAAATCCAGTAATGCCAAAGAGTTCATTTATGTATGACTCCATGGATGTGGTTTGATCCAAAAAAGTTTCAGTTCGAAAAAAAAGAAAACGACCAAAGAACTGAATTGTGTACTCTGAATCGAGTAAAAAAAAAAAACTGTCCTCTGAACTACTCTGAATTCTGTAAGTACGTATCTATCATTTCCCAATGTATGATGATTCTCGCATCGAGAGATACAGGGTGATCGATAAAGCACGGTCCAAAAAGTTAGATCAAACTGACCTGGAACAGAAATGAGCTCCCTAAAGGGAGTTCAAGAAAGACCACTTGAGAGTACTTAATCCTGACATGTATCCATAAGCTGACGACTTTTTCATGTAAATCCGAGAGTTTAGAGAGAATTTAAGCTGGGCGTGACCTCTTTTTCATTGGAGTACTGTTCTCGTCTTTCCTTGGTCATTCTTTCCGCGAGCGGTCAATGCAAAAGCGAAAAAGCAAATTGCCATACGCTGGAAGCAGTTTCGTCAGTAATCGCATGCATTCGCCAATCTATCCACCTTTGTGCATCTGCGAGAATGACAACTGCTCTATCTCTAAACTTCTGCGCCGCTTCCATCTCGAGGAAAACGATGCGGACATTGGGCATATATTTTGCCGTGGTCTTTACCTACTCTCTGAATGATTGGTTGACACACCTTGCAGGCCGTCCTATTGTGTCCTAAGCTAATGTGATTTGCAAGATGGGATGCCAGTAGCGCGGCTAGGAAAGGTGTTCTTGCAACCTGTGATAGTGTCGAGTATGATTGATGTACTTATGCAGCCATGCTCAGAGTGAATGGTGCCTAAGACCACACTAGTGCTCTGCTTGTTTGGCGACTCATTTGGTTTGCCATGTACTACTGCGCAGTAATTAACTGATCAAGTAGGCATAACTCACGAATCCCTAGGTGAGGCAAATAATGAAGATTAACAAGATGGAGGAACGGCGACGCAGGGCATCGATATTGATCAGTTTTACCGCGCAACATAGTAGAACTTGGCAACTTTCACCTTCCCAAGCTTTTGCAATGAGCAGAGCAGTAGAACGCGCGGCTTTCCAAGCGCCGTGCAAGACTAGAGAGGAGCAAAGCATGTGCGACACACTCACAACGCAGTTGCACTACGTGCGCTAGCGAAAAGAACAGTTCGCCTAGCCTCTAGTTCTCACTATCTCCACTTACCACTGCTGCATTAAGTAATTATTAGGCTTCCATTCTGTTAGGGCTGTGCTGTTGTACGATGACGTAATTTGCTACGGAGTACTGCGGTATGTCTTGCAGAGATTTAAAAACATAAAAAATAAACACCAGTGGTTCAAGTTTGAAACACAGAGTTAGTTGTGAATATTGGTGCAAATGTGATAACCATTGAGAACTTCAATTTCCAAAACAAATTGCCGATAACTTTGAACTCAGATCAGCAAAGCTAGCTTCCCTGGTGCACTGGCCCCAGGGCAGAAAGAAATTTTACTCTTAAGTAGCTCATTTCGACCAGCTAAACTGAACAATTTGTCTGCAAAATTAGTCAAGTATCGTGTGTTGTGCACCACCCTCAGATTCTCGCTAGCTTCGCCACTGGCAAAACAGCATCAGATTTGTGTGTGCACACAAATAAAATCTGAAGTTTGTCACTTGTCAGTTATTTCTTGCTCCAAGTCAACTGTTGTGCGACCTAAAACTACAGCGAGGATTTAAAAGCTCGGCCCACCGCATGCACCTAAAAGCCTGAAGATTTGCGACTGTTCTTCGCCATTGGCACCCTCACAATCATTGGCCCATCTACTACGTGCATCCTCCTCGTTGCCCCACAGAGAACCATTACGAACTGCGGTTCTTTACAGCGAAGGAGGGGGGGGCACGATCACACAAGGGTGTCCCTCTTGGGTTTCCTTTCCGGTGCCCATCTTTATTGCCGCGCAACATTCTGCTGTACCGGCTCGAGCTGCTGCTGCTTCATGGTGACTTGGTGAGTGAGACTGCACGAGGGTAAACTGCACGCGCATGCCGCATTGAAACGAAAGGCGCAGGAGCAGAGTACCCGCGAACGTGGATTGCGCACCGTCTGGGTCCTGGTCACGACAGGGCGTAAGGTAAAATGTTCTGAATTCGTAGAGTTGGTTCACTGTAAAAAGAGGTGAAAATTCGTACTAGCGTGGATCAGTTTGCTGCAAGCAGTCCGTGGTGTGAAAACTGAACCTGAATGCAAACGTTTCTGCATACTGCAGCGTTGAGGTAGCTGTGCGTGCCTGTGTCAGCCAGCTATGCGAAGAACGCCGGCACGGAGCAGCGCTGCATGGTTGGAATTGGATGCAGCGTTTCAAACCCGGCGCTGTAGAGTTGCATGCCGGCGGAAATGATTGCGCGAAGGATCTAAGCTGAGCTTTGGGTCCGGCGCTTTGCTCCTGCCTCCTGCCGTTCAAATCTAACCATCGGAGCGACACTTTTACCCCACACAAGGAGACATGCACGTCGCCGCGATTTCTTTTGGTAAAAGAAGAGTGGCGGAATGGATGGTTGTATGATCCCTAGAAATTCTGAGACAAAGGCTTGCAATGTAAAGACGAGCAAAGCGCCAAAGCGGGAGCGGCAGGCTTCATGAGCAAGCAAGTCTCTCCAGCCCGGTATGGGTGATGGTTCGTCTCGTCTCGTCCCTGAAAAAAATTCTTTGAACTTTGGATGGATCCACGGCTATGTATGGGCACTGAAGATCGATTCCCAGCCCCGGATTCGCGTCACATCATCGTAGGCACGACCAAAGTATGATCCCGCGTCGTCCTGCAGCGGCGGAACGGAGCACGCCGCACGGCCGCGTTGGCCCGATCTGTTCACGAGGCACTCTCTGCCGCGGGGCGGAGATTGGGAGGCGCGGACATCGGCCGGGTACGTGCACGAGGCCGCGAGCACCCGGACCCGCGCGAACTCGGCGTCGACTCTCCCGATTGCAATTCCCCTTCACCACCAGGGCCCGTGTCATGGCACTGCGCGCGCGCTCGGGCCGTGGGCCGTGGCGTCGTGCGGCACGAACAAGATTGCAGGGCGGCTTGGGCTTTCCGCCCCGCCTGGGCCGAGCGTTGTTGTTCTTGGGCCGTCCGGCGTCCGCTGAACCGCGCTCCACGGCCGGGATTTGCCGCGGGGGTGGCTAGAGTTCGGCGGACAAGAAATGAGACGTTTTCCAGCAGGGAGCCAGGGATGCAGGCAGCGTGTCGCGTCCTGAGCTCAGAGCTAGTCCCTTTCGGCGCAACGCACATACGCGGGCGCGGCGACGGAACGCGTCGAGTCGTCGTGCAGGTGTGCACGCCGCCCGCGCGCGAGGGGTGTTCAGTCGGTTTTGTTCGTCTGCTGCCGTGCCGCCGCTGCTGCCGCGCGCGTGGATGCCGACACGAGCCACGGGCGCGGCTAGTTCTCTTCGTTGAGCCGTGCGACGAGGAGCGGACGTGGGATGAGCGGGTTCAGCGGGGGGCACCGTCCGCGGCTCGGGCGTTTCCACGACGATTGCTGGGTCGTCCGCTGAACGGAGTCGCTGGCCAGCGTAGGAGATCCACGGCTTGGCCAGCGTAGGAGATTCGCTGGAACGCGCGCTCGTGTCGCGGCTTGGGCGTTTCCCACCCACCTCGGCCGAGGGCCGCAGCGGCTCTTCGCTGGAACGCGAGCTCGCCCGCTCGAAAGTACAGAGCAATTACGTTTACTTTTTTAGATAATGAGCAATTACGTTTACTAGTACAAGATTTGTAAATGGAAGCAAGCTTAAAAAAAAAGTAGTTGTAAACGGAAGCACGTACGTCACTTGTGTTTGTGTACCAAGTGAAGTGAGTGGGAATTGCGTCCATCGACCTGTTATTAAGCGACGGGATGATATTAACAATGAATTACATACACGAGGAATAAGTAAATCCTTACACACACACAATCATGATGTTCCCGGAAATGGTGCCGTCCTAAAAGAAAACAATTGCTGGACTTAGCTTTTCAACAACACTACTACTAATGCACAAACACGTTCCGGCCTCGGGGGAGATGAAAAGAACAGTACGACACAAATGCATGCAGACACACAAACGATATACACCCCGGAACGTGCTGACGAGATTGCCGTGGACGACGTCGACTCACGGTCGTCGAATACATTTGCATCGACCAAGAGCTAATCTTGTGGACAGACGCAGCAAAGCAGAGGAGCCTGAAGATCCCCTTCTTGACTCCCCCGCGTCGCGGCGCCGGGTTGCTCTGCCTCTGCGTCATCGCCTCGTCTCCCACGCGGCGCGATCCCTGCACCGGAGCTCCCTCGATGGCGAACGAGCTGGCTAGGCAGCTTACACTGAAAGGACTGCGACGAGACAAGCAGCTGCCTACTCACTACACCCGCTAGCTCGAACTGCCTGCTCTCTGGGCTGGTTTACATCGCATGGATCGCGTATAAATACACGGTTCTGCTACACTTTCACCACAAATGTGGAGACAATTCACGCCATTTTCGGGGTAGACGCAAAGGAAGCAAAGGCTCCTTCGGGCCACCCGATCGAAAAGATCAAGAGCGTTTCACCTCACCTCGCCCACGCATGTGCATGGAAAATTCTCACGTTTTTGTGGGTGCATTCTCGACAAATCAGTAGGAGAAACGCGCTGCAGCGTATCGCTGCAGCGATGTGCCGAGCTGGCCACGTGGGAAGGATCAATGTACAGTTCTTTTTGGACAGAAATGGCCACCCGATCAAACCGATAGCTTTTCATCACTCTGTGCATATATGCACGGCAACTTCTCGTGTGTTGATCTGTGCCTTCGCCACATTTCACAGGCAACAAAAATCCAAAAGTGCATGTACGGCTCTTTGGTGACAGGTCGTGCATGGTGCCGTACTGCCGCCGTGTGAGGTTTCATTTCACGGCTCTTTGGTAAGCTTGCTTCGGAATCTTGATGCTTTTACGGCGTAATTGCATTATGTCCATAGCAAGTCTTAAAGTTGAGTTGTGTTAGTGATTACACAAACATGGTTGTCCTTTGTTTTACCGATCTGCCTGGACGGCTGGCCCACCAAATCTTGACCAAATCTTGACGTGCGACCTCCCCGCAGGTGCTGGGAATGTCGGCAGCATTGCCCTCAACGACCAAGCGAAAACGCAAGAGGGAAACCGAAATATTTAAAAACAGTCCAGGCTGTGTAAAATCAAAATACTTGTAGCTCGTCCTCTCTTGGAATTATGATCCTCACAGTTACAGCTTCTGAATTTTACTATCTTTTCACTTTAAAAATAATATCTTTTGGAGATTGATGCTAAGACAAGCTACCTCTGATTTTTTTTATTCTTGTTGTTAAGACAAGCTAATTAGCATAAATTTGCACTAATTGGTTTCTCCTAACATTCAGAATGAAAATTTGGAGGGGGTACCTACTTGCTTTAAGCCTTTGAATGAAGGTTGACCAACGAGTCATTGGTCTAAAACAAAGCGATCTCAATCATGAGGAAACCTATCATGCACTGTTACGCTCTTATTTCTTGATTGCCAACCTAACCACTGCATCTAACTAACTTTTCTGATTATTTGTGTACGCGCATGTAACTCCATTTCACGTGTTGCAAGAGCCAAACAGGGACAGGTCTCCATTTACTCGAAATAAATCAAATAAATTGAAATTTATAGATTTACAGGATGACTACATGACAGAACTGAAGAAATTAAGGACAACTAAAACAGAGGATCAGGAATATCACAAATCAAATGGAGCACAGTCTCCAGTAAGCTGCCAATCCTCATGGTAGCCAACCATATACGCGGTTATTACAAATATTTTCTACACTGAGCATGCAACACATCACACCACCACACGTGCATATCTGAACCTATAAATAGTACTTAAATTTTTCCTGTCAATAACGGTAGTGCCGTAGTGGGATCAGAGAGCTGATCCGTCTCAATCTTTAGTCTTGGTTGATGAAAAGCAGCCGAATATCAGGTCCAGCATGCCCTTCTTCACCTTGTTGTGGTCCGGCATCCTAGCTTGCGCTTGGGCGATCAAGTTCACTCAAGCTGATGGACACAGTGGAAGAAACCTGAAACGAAAACACTGCTCCAACTGAGCTACTAAAACGGATGGATGGGCTGGTGGCCTTGGTGTAAGAAAGCAGCACCCCCCAAGCTCTATTTATAGGGCTTCAAAAGAGGTTCTTGGCGAAAATGGGAGAGTTTACCAGGAAAAGAAATGAGAAAACTCAAGAAGATTCACCGAAGAACTAGTCCTGATGCCTATGCAGCTGGGACGAACAAGCTAAGCTTAACATGTACAGTCACACGACCAATGAAACTTGGCATGCACGTAGCACATGGAAAAGTACATGAACAAACACAACTCAATGTAGACCAGGTCCTAGTCAAGCATTGCACTTGGGTTCAGTTCGAACTGTCAAAAAATGTTCAGTGAAAGGTACACACACGATTTGGTAGCAAAATTTTAAAAGAGGTGCTTGCAACGCGAGGCTTACACTGAACAAGTCTTAAAAGTGTAAGAATCTACTAGAAAAGTGTTTCTTATTTTAGAGTGTTTCTTTTGGGCCATATGCATGACTTGGCCTGACAGTCACTGTGACAGCGCTAATGTGAGTGTGTGACTGCTCGCAATTTGATATTTTTTTCTTTTTGGGTCTGATGCTTCCTGGTCGGCATACATGAAACACGACTAGTACATACGCTAACGCGTAAGCTGTGGCTTCCGCGGTAGATGACTGAAGAGGACGACTTATCAAGCTCCCTCGACTGAAGCATAACTACTAGACCGTTTTCTTGGGTTTTGATCAGGACTGTTTACCTTGCTTGGAACGGTTCAACTGCTGACTAATTATGTTTAATTTTCTTTTTTTTCGAAGAAATATGTTTTATGTCCCTTTTGCTACCAGGGTCAACTACCGCTGGTGAACAGAAAATCTTCAAAACACGCACTTTATCGACAACGTTTCGTGTGCGGCCAGTTTATATGTGCTTTGCCAGACCTGCGATGCACCATGCAAGAAATACAGAGCATCATGTAGCTTCCTCAAGAGAAGGGCACAGTAAGAAAGAGACAGAGTATTCATTAATTTCCATCGCGAAAATGTAGAAATAGAATACAAATGTCTCTGTATCCTTCACAAATCTAACGTGTTGAAAGTTCTAGCGGCCTTCTTGACCAATGACCACCTAATACCTGATCAAAGTTACACATAATATGGCATGATAAATCTCCTGAATACTCATGTCATCTTCAGAGAACTTGCCACCAGTTCAGTTCAATTTTTTCAGAGAAATGAGAAAACCACAAGAAGATTCACTGAAGAACAAGCTAGGCTCAGCATGTTCAGTTTTCATAGCTCGTACAGTCGCACTCTCGCACTGACCAAGGAAACTTGGCCTGCAAGCAGTACTCTTCTTTTTTTTATTGATAAAAGGCGTAATGTTAGTAGTACATGGAAAAGAGCATGAAGAAACACAACTCAGTAATGTAGACCAGGTCCTAAATCAAGCACTGCACTTGGAGTAGGTGCTTGCAACGCAAGGCAGCTGCATGGCTTGACCTGACAGTCGTGTGAGAGCGCTAGTGTGAGTGTGGGACTGCTCGGAGTATGATGGCATATTTGTCTGATGCCTCCTGGTCGGTCGGCATGTCTGAAACACGGCTACATACCGCGTATACTGTGGCTTCCGCGGTTGATGAGAACGACAACGTTCTTGAGGAGTTTTCTTGTCCTCTGTTCAGGACCGTTTACCTAGTTTGTATCGGTTCAGCTGTTGTTTTATTTTTGAGTCAACTACATCTGGTGACCAGGAAATCTTCAAAGAAAATTCATATTCACTTTTCGATAGCGAATCGTGTACCGCCAGTGTATGTGTGCTTTGAGAGACGTGTGATGCATCTTGTAAGAATTGGGCTGTTCGGTAGGCTGCAGCTGCGGCTGCAAAAAAATAACTACGAACACTGTAGCGACTACAGAAACACTGTAGTGGCTGCACAAAAAATAACTGAAACACTGTAGCTGCTGCAATACAGCTGCTGCAAAGCAGCCAAGCGAACAGGCTGAATAAAGAGTATCATGTGTAGGTTCCTCAAGAAAAAAGGAAACGGTAAGAAAGAAACAGAGTACTCATGTCTCTGTATCCTTCACAAATCTAACGTGTTGAAAATTCCAGGGGCCTGCTTGACTACCGAATATCTGATCTGGGAATGCTACTGCTTGGCTCTCTAATCCAGGTGCAGCTGTCAATAGTAAACCGTTCACTTGGGACTCATGATAGATATATAACCAGACACACAAATTTTATTCAGGATATGTATCACATGATGTTTACACCGACGCCTTCCAAGTTAAACAACCACAACTAACATGGACGCACATAAATGGAATCAACAGCTGAATATACGGACGCATTTCATCTATCGTAATGCCTAACACGAATATAACTGAACATGACCATAGACACTAATTGAATCTACCCGCAAAAAGAAAAAAAACATTAATGGAATTAAACAACCGACTCAAAACATCTTCCACCGATAAACTCCTGACGATCTGTACGAAAGAATTTGGCTTGGCTACAGATCCTTGACACCTCTGCGGTCCATTTAACTCTGAATTAGTCTCTGGTCTGAGGTGATGAGCACCCGCAGATGACCTGCCAGATGCTCTTCTTCACTTTGTTAGGCTTACGGTCCATCCTTCCTCCCTGATCGGCGAGCCTGATGCCTTGAGAAGCTCCGAAATGATGTTCCCGAGTACCTAGCTCTGTAAAACAGAGTATGGGGTCACATGAATTATCGTGCTTGAAAAAAAAAAGACCTGAAACACCTAGGTAGAAAGAACCCACGAGGCTACAGTTCTATTAAAAAAAATCTACGTAAAACTCATGCAGCGAGACATGCAGAGAGCATAACAAAGTATTGCCTCTTCAGGGAAAGAAGGTACGGCGTCATACCTCTGCAAAGTGACTACTGCTTCAAAACTGAAGGAGACAGGGTTGGTGCCTTTGGTGCCAGCCAACCCTCCTTTTTATAGACGTGCCACATGTATAGAAGCACCACTATAAGCATCCACTGACACTTGTCGAGCAATTGTACGAGACTTTACCGGGAAAATTTGGCGATACATGAATATTCAAGGAAGAACGATTCCAGGTTCTAGCTCTTGAACTTGAAATGCAGTCCACTGACAGAAAGTTCAGCGACAATTGCCCGCCCTTGTCCTACTGTACCGCACGTCCTGAAAAATACGAGTCTTGGACGTCCAAGGTAAATTAAACAAATCAAATACACGGACGCGGGAAGAAGAAGCTTTGCGTGCAGCGGGTGTCGTTGCTTCTGTTGAGACGAAAAGTGAATTTCATGTTAGTTGAACTTGAAACGTTCAGCATTTTTCTTGGTCAGTAGATTCGAGTTCGACCGTGTATGGCAGTCAAGTGCTCTCAGCCATGCACGACCACGGGCCACGGCACGGGAGAAGGCAACGAACTACATGCTATTTCGGCCTCCTTTCGGCAACGACAACGGCGATCGAGAGGAGGAGATTGACCGAGCATAGCTTACCCGTGAAGGTATAGGCACTGGCGACGTACGTCGAGCGCGACGACGCCGGTAAACAGGCAGGAGTCCGCGTCGGCGAGGAGTCGGCACGCAGGTCGTGGTCATTGTTTGGTGTTCCGACCAGTCTCAATGTCATCGTAACCGTGGACGAGGACGACCGGACGAGAGCAGGAAATACGTAGTGGCTGCCCGCTCGGCGAGACGGTTTGCCAC